>JASTWP010000218.1:0-195103 GCA_030770255.1 Temnothorax ravouxi | reverse complement strand
ATATAATTTAAATATTCCTGACTATACCTGTTTCCATGAGAAATTATTATAATATAAACTTTATAACATATTCATTTTTCTATTCGAACATAATTCATTCGTAGATAACGAAGATACTTTGGACGATATAATCATTCGATAATATATAGCACACTGAATGCGAAATATTTATTATAGAGAAACGTTCTCTTCTATATTTAAAAGCAGGCATATGCTAAATTTGTTCATGAACAAATGTAGTATTCTAATAGTCACGTTATCCACAATATTATGTATAATTTTTAAGGACGCTGCCGAAATATAATGCTAAACGTATATTTTTCAAAATTCTAATAAATTGCGCATAGCGATATTTATATTTATGCTATTTTCTTCATCTTCACATTTCGTTTATAAAAATTTCAGTTACAATGCGAGGAGTAATAATACATGTATTTATATTAATTTCCGCAGTAACTGTCGCGAAACTCATACATAAGTGAACATTAATATCAAAAGATTTATAACGTTATGGCAATAGATTTTTGTCTAAGCAAATGCCGGTATCAGAATAAACCCCTTTAAACCCCCCTGTTTCGTAGATCTTTCACTTTATAAATTCGTACAAGCCAATGTTCCGTCGTATATGCTTCCTCCAATGTATTCAATTCAAAATCCTTGTTTCCAATCTCCATGTTCCTTACTCTGTCGTAACCTGAAGGTTTACCTGTTTAAACAGTTCAATGATACAATAATCCTTACAAAACTGACCTATGGTTTTGAACGTTTTGATAGAGCAAAAAGTCTTACCGCCTTCAGTGTAGACTTGGCCAAATCTGTAATAGCACATTTTGTACATGAGACAATTAAGCAAAATTGGAGATCCTTCTTTATCCACTCGAAATTCGCCCGCGGAATTATAGTAATCCCACTCGGTTATAGATTTCCCTTTTTCTGTACTGCCACCAATGCGCACCATCCATAGAAACTTATTTATATCTAATCAAAATACATAATAATTAAGATAGTAATTGTTAACAATATATATAAGAATTTTCAGAATAAATCTAAACAATTTTCATCTGCCTGTTATAACAGTCTAAATATTTAAGTAACGAGAGTGGTCGACTCGTAGTCAGCGGATTCTGTGTTTGATCCTGATCCTGTCGAGCACACTTTGATTTATGAGTAAAGAAACAAAGTAAATTGTAAACTCATTTTGGGAACAATCTATGTTGGGAACTAAACTAATAGGAAAATGTTGAGATAATTGACACAAGTGTCGTTTTGTCTTTGTTACTCATTGCCAAAAAAGAAAGACAGAATGATGTTTGTGTCGACTTGTGTCACTTGCTGGAAAGCTCCGTATATTTACCATCTGATGAGTAGCCAGTAAGCCCTCCAAAAATCACAAGGACATAGTTGACATCTAATTCTCTCATAATCTCATAAGCCTTTTCTTCAGAACTAGCCATTGCCTGGCCGACTCTTGATATGTGCGTATTATTCCATGTGTTATTGTCTACTAAAATAGTACGATTTGCCATCGCAGTTATCTGATACCCATAATCCCACCAAGACATTATTTTAGCATTCTGAAAAGAAGGTGGAACATATGATTTGTTTTAACGTTTCCTTAAATATTTTCTTTCCGTTTCAAGTCGCAGTAGTTTTCTTTCCTTTTTAAATTTTTTAGCACAAACTGTTGTGCCATATATTATCTATTTATATCTATACTTTAGATGAATACTTGAATTTACAATTCTAATCCAGATGTTTAATCATTTGCGTCTAAAAAAAGTGACTAATAACGCTTACTTCAGGTGTATTCATACGCAGCCAGTAATATGCTTCTCTAAAATCGTCAAAAATCATCCGTCCACCGTCAGGTGACCGTGCAGACAATACAATACTAGGCGAGCTATACGCTTCTGCTGTAACCCACGTGCAGTGAAAGGTATAAGACAGGAAGAGTATAGACATTACTACGATGAAAAATGAGGCAATCTGAAAATATGTTATTTCTATACGTTCTCAACTTAATGTTACTTTTCCTGTGTCTAACTGTCGTATCTTTAGGCATATTTTTTTCAAAATATATTAGAAACTCCTCTAACTTACCTCACTCCTCAAGATATAATTATTTTCGAATTTTTTGGCTTTCTTATCGACAACTTTTCCACTTTCAACTTGCTTCATGTAAGTAACTAATAGAGATGATGCCCCAATTCCACCCAAAATACACATTACTGGAGCAAGTACTAACATTAAACGTACCATCACTCCCTAAAAAATATTAAATATGTACTATTTAAATATAATACCAATTAACATAAAAGTAAATATGTAAAAGTGTGTATATACTTTAAGTGTGTGTGTGTATATATTTAAAATTGCAAACTTATATACTTTTACTTACTGCAAAATATAAACTGGTAACCCCATACAAAATTAAGAAAATGTTTGAGTCTGTTAACTTAGAGAAACAGAAGTATAAGCCTGATGGAAACAAAAATACAAGTATTTGCAGATCAAAGTAGAAGGAACTCCACGATGTTGGCTGATGTTCCGAAACTGAAGCAATTATTGGAATATGATTTTTTGCGTAAGATGGATCGAGCAGGGAATAAAAGCGTCCAGTCCATGGTGATATTTTTCCTTAAAAAAAATAACCAATGCACACAAGGGAATATATCGTGAATTAAATAATACATTTAACATATATAATGAATTTAAAAATACAAGATCAGTACCTGTGATGGTTAAAATACCACCAACTAGGCACGACGCTGTAACCACTACAGCAAGCAGAGCACGGAATAATATCTCAACTCTTTTTGGGACAATTTACTCCGCAAATAATCGACTAATGCGTGTATTTGACAAAGGCCGAAAACGCCCAATGCCTGTGAAAAACGAATAAAGTAAATAAAATTGTGCATGGAATTTTATGTTAAATGCTAACATCCAATTTTTTAATGGTGCTTCAAAAATGTTATCACAACTTACAAGCATGTGCTCGGAACTCTGAACTGGTTGAAAACCAACAAATGAGATCTGCATAGACAAAATGGTTCCTAAGCAATACAAAATGCTGTACGCGATGTATATCCTGTGGGAAAATCTGCCAGTCACCATCAACGTCAGCACGTGCAACGGAATCAAATTAATCAGAAATACATATCCGCCCCACGAAGACACCATATAGAAGTAGGCCAGTGCAGCGCACGTGGACCAACATATCGCTCCTGTTTTCACAGCTTTGATCCACATGTAGTATGTGAATAGCATACAAAAGATCGCTATGCCTTCATTGTCATAAGAACCTGCAACTGACCGAGATATATAACCAGGTACAATTGCAATCATTGCGGCTGCGAATAAACCTGATGCGGAATCCTAAAAAGGTAAAATAAACATGGTAGAATGCCACTGTGCACCTCTGCTTCAAAAAAGATACCACATTACCAGTCAAGATATAAACGGTACCTTTAATTCTTTGGTAAGCAGATAGGTGATAATTGTTGTTAAACTTGAAAACAATGGAGCAAGGAAGACACAAATGTTGCGTATATCTAGCGTGATATTCAGTAACCATGAAATACGATACAATGCTGCTGAAGTTATCATCAAACCAGGATATATAGTTCCTGCAAAATTCGTTGTAAAAATATTAATATTTCTCTTTATTTTGTGAGAAAACTTCCGTTAAAATTTGTTAGCATATCATCAGTACCTCCTATTATCCTGCCAAGCGGATACCAAACGCGATCGTCGAACCAATTGTGGAAGCTGTAGAACCCATTTTCAGCTAAATACTTTGTAGTACGATAATTGAAGTACGGATCAAATTCATGAATGACACTTTCAAATCTTAGTACCGAGAACAAACGCGTTGCAAAGGCTGGAAAGGAAAATAGAATAATTGAATACGACTAATCAACATTTTCGATATCCAACAAATCAAAGTACAAAGGTAATGATAAACCTACATAAAATTGCTGCTAAGGAAAGCACAGTTAGTTTCAAAAGTGTCTCTTGCTTCTGGGCCGTCATGCGCAGACCCCTCGTCTTCAATAACGTCACCATGTCGATGCCGGAGAAACCCACAGCAATTTCAAATCAAATAAATCCCAAGTCTCTCACAGCATCAATCTGCAAACAAATCAAGGTTCCTTTAAATCGTTTCTTTCCATGTACATTTGTGTACTGTACATACATGTTGTCAACCAGGGAGGGCTTGCCTTCTGTTTTCTGTTGCTGAACTGGCTGCACTAGTTCAAAATTTATCTTCTTTACTCCACATTGGAAGAAAAAAAGCTGTTTGTTCTTTTTAAAAGAACTTCCCAAACTAGTAAACAATAAGTTGGAGTGAGATAAGTATATTTTGTTTCATTCTAACTTATTGTCCTAGTAACCCACCAGTTCAGAAAATTCTTTGAAAAAGAACAAACGGAAGAAGATAAACTCTGAATTAGTGCTGAACGGTTCAACAATAGAAAACAGGCCCCTTGTCTAACGTAAGACGCAGACAAACAGACAAGTCTAGTTTTTAAGGGACGACAACAGATAGTTTCATATTCAGCTCGCATGCAGCCCGAGCACATGCCCGTTACTACTTGGAGGAGGTTATAATCGCACTGGCACTTGGGAAAACGCCTCCAGCGAGTTAACAAGCGACGAGCGTCTCCGTTCTGGAATATAGACGTGTCCGGTGCCTAATTTTCGAGCATCTAAACGCGTCCTACGCGGGCATCTAACAACGCAAATGCACTCGCAAACAACGCCGGGTAGATCCATCCACTGACCACGTACACAAAATTACCGGCCGGTGGGTGACATATGCGACACGTCGATTCGCATATTTTACTCTTCCGTATCGTGTGTACGCCTAAGCGACGCGTCAACCGCTTCCGAAAGTTTTAAAAAAACTTACAAAATTACTTTATACAACAAATGTATAAACACAACGGGGCCATTTAAATTATTAATTAAACGCCAGACAGTATACTGAAGTATACTCCAAAAGAAAAAGCCATGGATTTAGATCCGCGCTATCGGAATCGGAAGACGATCAAACGGATTGTGCACGTGATATTTAGCGTCATCTATGATGATCTATAGATATTAAATTATATCCAATGAACTGCCGCAATAAGGGTCGACAGTGTAGGGAGCAGCATATCTGTCTCCCTTCCGATTGTTCAGTGAACTGTCATACACTGCGTTCGGTTATATGTATGTACATACATACATACATACATGTTGAAAAGAACAGCATCAACAGCATTACATGACGTCACTACTGGTTTCTCATACTGTCTCTTATCTCTAGTGCTAGTGTCGAAAAGAACGCTTCAGTGCACACTTCTTGAACTAGTGCAACGAGTTCAGCCCAGTTCAGCCGAAAAGAACAAACCTCTAATCTCTCTCAATCGATTACCTACACAAACACGTCAGTGAGGTTAGTTCGCGAGTTCCTTGGAGTGTTCAGTGTTCACCAGTGTTCACTTCGCTTTCGCTGTGGTGTTCGCGGAATTTCTCTCTCCTCGCAATTCTCGCAAAGCAAGTAAAAACAACTTTGGTGGACTGGAGCGGGAACGCGATAAGCGCAAATAAGTAAGCAATTACAAGCGGAATAACGCAATGACAGATTTATTTGACATCGCGAATCTGATCACGACCGTTGGCGTCGACGGCGTGAAGATCAAGCAGGAGCCCGGGATACCGGAGAAATCGTCCAACGAGATCCTCACAGAGCTCTTCAGCACCTTCGACACGCCGGACGACGGCGTTGCGTCGCCGTTGAACAACGACCAGCAGATGCCGAATGGCGACGTCGACGAGACCGCCGCCGAACTGGATAAGGCTGAAACGAAGAAGAAAAAGGCCAAGAAGAAACACAAACACAAGGAGAAGAAGCACAAGAAGAAGTCGAAGCACGATTCCTCGGATAACAGCGATGCAGAGGGTAACGATTTGCATTAGATATCACCTTGACACCGTACGACGACATAATCACTTCTTTGTCTGTCCTGAACAGGTATCAAGAAGAAGAAGCACAAGAAGAAGTCCAAGCGGAGGCGTGATTCTATTTCCAGCAAATCGTCCGACTTGGGACCTAAGGCCAAGATAGCAAAAATGGATGACGACAATGATTTAGGAAGCATCAAATGTGATGATGGAAAATATCATCTTGACGCGTCAGAAAAGACAGATACAAATGACGAGAGAAAATTAGACAATGTGAAGAAAGATTCGGATACAGCGGACAAACTCTTGGATAATCTTGGCAGTCCTGAATTACCTCCTATGTCAAAGAAGGTAGATGACGAATCTGATGAGCCAGTAATACCTAAACTTCTTGGTGTGTACTCCTTGCTGTTAATAACATTACGAATTATTTTCTAAAGTAATAAATGATATTAAGATAGATAATTGATAATTAAAAATATAGATATATAAAAAGGAGAAGATGTGTACAATATAAATGATATTTTTCTATAAACAGAAAAACCAAAGCAGTCTTCTCAAGGAAAAATATTGATAAAGGATCTCAAGAATAGTGCCGTTTATAGTGAAACAGTAAAAGCGATAGAAAACAAGCAGAAGGCAAAAGCCGCGAGAATGGAAGACGGCGAGCTATCTGACAGCAGCAGCAACGATAATAGGACGCCTACTTTGAGTCCTACACCGCCTCGGAATCGGTCGTTATCGTTCAGCCCAAGTAGAGATAGACTAAGAAGCAAGATGTTCAGTCCGACAAGAGGATCGGTTACTTCAAAAAATGATCTTAGATTAGTCTTGAAAGAGAAGGAGAGGAAAAGGTCAGAAATAGTGTAAAGAAAAGAAAGATTTATATAGGTCGTGATTACATAAAGAATTTAAATTGCAGAAGTACAAGAGATAAGGACAGTCGGTCACAAGACAGAAGGTCAAGATCACGGACGCGATACAGCTCGCATAGCAGTAAGAGCGACAGGAGAGAAAAACAGAGAGGCAGAAGCAGAGAAAGACGCGAAAGGAATAGAAGCAGTGAAAGACGAGACTCGGGCAGAAGCAGGGAAAGACACAGATACAGAAGTCACAGTGAAAATAAAGACAAATATGCGCGAGGTCGAAGTGCGAGCAGGGAGAGAAAGTTAATACTGCATTAAATTATTTAAGAATACAATAACGTTTGTCTCAATCTTGTGTACGTAATATATTTTCTTTTTTTAGGGAGAGAATAGAGATTAACAAGAAGAAACTTTTAGAAATCGCAAGGAGAAATGTTATAAGCATGATAAAACAAGGAACTCTGTCGGTAGTCCAGCAAAATAAAGCTATTGCTGCTATACAATCTGGCGGGAAAACAGTGGACGAACTCACAGGTAACGTTTTTCGTTTGCATTAATTTTATAAGTGATTTTATATATATATATATATATATATATATATAATCTGTTATTAATTAATTATATAATTAATTACTTATATGTAATATTATGTTTTCGCAGATTTTTGTAAATCATTATCCAAGTCTGAAGCGTTAGGTGAATTATCTAGCATTTCTTCTGAAGATGAAGAAAGTGAATCTGAAAAGGGATTTCATCATCCTTTTCTCTTAAAAGAAAGACCTAGTTCCATTATAATGAATATTAAGGTTGGTATAATAAGATTTGTAATCGATAACGATAATCCATTGTATTATCGATTAAAAGTCTCATTTCACGCATATAAACATGAAAGTTTAAAACAAACTTTATTTCCTTCCTTTAGGATGCGAAACAGCTGCCAACAAGAACGTTCCAAGAAAAAACAGCTGAAACGTCAAATCAGTTGCGATTGCAGTTTCCTGTCTCCAGTGGACAACATCATAGAAGAACCGGTAGGTATTTTTAAGATACAATTCGTGGCTTTGTTCCAATGCACCCACGTTATACAATATTTGCCCTCAGAAAACGAATGGGTACCTGTTACACCAAAGAAACCGGAACCAAAAAAGATATTTGTACCAGCTTCTACAAGTACACTATCGACTGTAATGCCACCGCCTCCTGTCCAACCTACGCAACTTATGCCTGTGCAACCTACACAGCCTATGCAAACTGTTTTTCCAACAACGACAGAGGTAAATTAAATGGAAAGCGTATCATATATCGATAAATTAATTACACAAGTCATCAATTAATAAAAAGATTATGTATCGACTGTGATTACAGACTATGGATATTGGCTCCATAGTGTCTGAAAGATTAGCAGCTATAAGAAAATTAAGGGAAAATCCAAATGACGTAAGCGCTTTGAATGCAATGCATCGGGCACAAAATGAGGTAAAGAGAGGCAATTATAGATTATCATAAAATAACACGAGTTCTATGTATACGTAAATTATCTATTTATGATATTATAGATGAAAACCTGGGCTGAAAGTAAGCAGATACCAGGTCAGTTTACTGGTAGTACAGGGGTTAAAGTACTTACACCTGCAGAATTGTCTTCAGGTTATCAAGCCTGGGCACGTAAGGTAAAGTTACTATTGTACATTTTATTCCATTCCGGTTCCACAAAATTCATCCTTACATCAACCAAACCCAAAAAAAAACTCCCGATGCCCGATGCATTTTTAAATCAAACACAAATTATTGTTATACACTACAAAAAAGTTTCTTTTATTTGTATAACATATACGTGTTTAATAATGATCTGTAGTTTCAAAAATGCGGCATAATTAAAATTAAAATTTTCATTAAGGGGTAAAGCCACTAGAATTTTCAAAAAATCGATTTTTTTATTTTTTGCTTAAACGATGCTTTAAGGTCTTAGAAATAAGGTACACTTGGTTTCAAAGCTCGGAAAAATCTCTATTATCCCTTTTTCGTAATCCGTCTGCCGGCGCGTTCAAAGCGCGCTTCGAGCGTCTGAAACTTTAAACGCGTTTTTCTCGAAATCGCTTTTTTAAAGTCGGGCGGAATCAGAACTCGAACACCTTTTATCCGATTGACTTGAAATTTTGAGTGAAACTTTACAATAACATTATCTTTAGAAGTACCTAGGGATTTTGCGATAAGTTGAACAAAACTTATAAACAATTTTGTGCGACATTTTTTAGCGAAAAATGAAGCACTTTTTTTCCAACATGCACCATTCTTACAAAAAATGATATTTCGCAATTCCCCTAGGTACTTCTATAGAAAATCTTATATATTTTTCAAAAATCTTTGAATTTTTATTCCAGCTCAAAAATTATAGGAGCTTTGATTCCGCCCGTTGAACGCCTTCCGCAAAAAGGCACTTTGGAGCAATGGCTCTGGCGGTGCCATTTTGGCAATAAATAATTAATAAAAAAAATTTTTTTTATACTTTAATATATAGATAATAAATAGAATTAAACCAATTTTTATTTATGATTATTGTATTTCTGAAAAATAGGGGTAAACATGGTGCAAGTAGAAACTTGCACATTGCTTCCTCATAGTTTTTAAGTGTGCAAATTGCTTTTTTTAAGTGTGCCATGGAAGTAGAAACCTGCACACGTTTTTAAGTGGGCAAGTAGAAACTTTCTTACTTTATTTGTTTTGGCTTCCTCATAGAGGAAGCTATGTGAGCGAAGGTTTCTACTTGCACACTTAAAAACTACAAGTAAACAATGTGCAGATTTCTACTTGCACACTTAAAACTTGCACAATTATTTCTATTTTTAAAACAAACTTTAACAGGGTTCTATTTATGTACAGATTCTCAGAAATTTCAAACGTCTGTAACTCCGGAACTAATTAACCAAATTTTAATTAATTGTATATGAAATAGGGGTAGAAAAAACTGGAAAATACAATAGAATTAGATATAGATCGCTATCTCAAATATTGAAAAAGTTACAGCGTAAAACACACTTTCTAAAAAAATTCAAAATTTTTTTAAAAAAGAACCCTTTTACCGATTATCGCCAAATTCAATACCAATCTTCCTTGAATGATACTCTATCGATTAAAAAAAAAAACAGCCCGATATCTCAAAAATTACAGAAGTTAGAGCATTTACGGACAACAGAAGCGTTACATACATACACACTCACACACACACATACATACACACATACACACGGACATTTCGTACAAAAGTGATTTTTCGATGTTTTAAAACATTTTAAACACATTGGCAAAAGCAGCTAAAAAAATTTTTTTAAACGAAAACAAAGCTTTTTCTATGAGGAAGCAAAATGATCAAAAATTGGCTTTTTTGGGACTCTAGAGTGGCGTTACCCCTTAAGACAACATTTTATGTTTGTGGCATATAAATGCATCTTAACGAACATCCATTATAATTTCCTTCTCTTCCTGTCTCTTACTAAACAATGAAACAGGTTCAATATATCTTATAATGATAATATTCCATGTTAATATCGAGCTGTTTAAAATGTAACTTTGACCTGACATTGTTTGGTAAATACACCATTGATACACCGATATTGCCTGTAACAAGTTTTCAGGCACGGTCTCCACTAGAATCAATAAAAAGTTAACGTTGATGTTAGTAGAGACTGTGTTGTTAGGCACAGACTATTTCTTATTTAGGAGTGGATTCTGTGCCTGCATGGACACAGGAGCATTATTATTTCAATGAAAATTAAATTTCAAAAATTTCAAAAAAAAAATCAGAATCTTACTAATAAGTTTATTTTATTCTAGCAATAAATTTTATAAAAAGAGCAATACGGAAAAGATTAGGATATTATACATATTAATCTAAAATATTTAATTGATCGCAAATTGTGTATTATGCAGATAATAAATTTTGACTGAGATAATGAGCTCTTGTGAGATTATTGCTAATTATCGTCAGCTTCCTACTATAGGATTTCACCAGAAGCCGGTATATTGTCTCTTAATCATAAAGCTGGGATATTTAGCATTAGTCTGCATCCACCTGAGGGTTTGTTACAGGCATATAGCTACGTCAGAGAAAAAACAACTTCGGCAGCTCGGTGCAGAGATTATTATTTGTTCGGTATGTATCTGTTTGGTAAGTATTCTTGAGTTGTGTAACAGATTATCGTTATATTTTCAACACACAGAGAGGTTTTTTCTCAGACTCTATAACTGAAATAATAATATATCTCCCTGAAAGAATAATATATCTGTCTTACTATCTTATCTTAATGAGTTTATTTATTTGAATTGTGTCATCTAATATACGTATATCTTTTAGCAATTATATATTGACTCCAAAGAATATAGGACCTATATTGTAACTCAACTATATTTTAATACTATGTATTCGCGCGATGCAACTCTACACAAATTCATTATTTCTTCTAATTCGACAAATTATTTAGGATCAATTACTATCAGCCCAGCCTTTATCGGGTGGGATGGGTATGGCGTTACTGCAGAAGATGGGCTGGCGACCTGGCGAGGGTCTAGGCAAGAATAAAGAAGGGGCCTTGGAACCGTTACAACTGGAGGTTAAATTGGACAAGAAAGGATTGGTTTCCGAGCAAGATATCATGCAAAAACCTGGCAAAGCTGCAAAGCCTGTGGTACCAACGATCAAAACATTGGAAGGTATATCACAATTTAGATTATTTTGCATATACATATATTTCTAAAAATAAATTTAAACTAAATTTAATTAGCTATGCAATTATTTTGTTCCAGGCAAACATCCAGTGTCACTTTTAGGAGAATATTGCACAAAGAAGAAACTCGGAGCGCCAGTTTACGAGTTGTGTTTTGAATCTGGACCGGATCACAGGAAGAATTTTCTCTTCAAAGTGAGCATTATTATAAATAATTTAATATTTACATTTAGTAGATATATATTCTTTATACACATGTATAAATCTATTACAGGTGAAGGTAAACGGCATCGAATATAAGCCGAGCGTAGCGAGTTCGAATAAAAAACAAGCAAAGGCAGAAGCAGCGCAAATATGTCTACAAAGCTTAGGCTTGCTGCCTTTGTAGTCTCGTGTATCAATATAATCGCGCAAGGAGTTTGTAGATTGCTGTCACGTAATGCTTATCAGTTTTTCTCAGAAGAAATAAAATGATGCCACACAAATAATTTCGCATGTCATCCTGAAAGCGATGTTGCGAAAAATTAACGTGTGACTGATGTTGCCAAGGTCTTATAATAATAACATAAATAATTTATAATTATATTTTTATTTAAAATAAATATATAATATTTAAAATAAATTATTTAAAATAATTATAAATATATATAAATATATAATTATATATAAATAATATAAATAATATATATAAATATATAATTATAATTATAAATATTATTTAAAATAAAAATAGATATTTTTATTTAAAATAAAAATATAATTAATCATTAAAGCTAATTTAGATTGTGCAATAGAGCACATAGAGTAAGGTGTGCATACAACTGCAAATCAGTCATACAAATTTCATTCGAATTTATTGCAATAACGAAAAGATATGAATGTCCCTCTTAGAATTCATTTATCGGTTGCTTGAAGAATTAAATATTAAGATATACGCTTGCAAGTCTTTTTAGAGGTCTATAAAATTAAGTATGTTTATGTTTCACATATTTTTACACTTTTTATTTATTGTAAATACTCAAGATAGAAATGTGTATACAGAAGCTAGCAATCTCAATTGAAATAAAGATTTAATTTACGAAATTCTTGTCACGTTGACTCATTTTCAATTTCTTTTCTCCTTGTCTTAAAAAGTTGTCTTCTCTATACAAGAATTGTTAGAACTCCGCTTTATCTATCATCTTTCCAGCGACATTTACCATTACTACTCCTAAAATTTTTTACTAACATTTTTCTCTCCAAAATAATGCCTAAACTAATACCCATCAGTTTCGAGAAAACTGCTTGTAAAAAAATTTAGGAATAGTAATATTTATATAAATATATATATGTATGTATACGTGACGTAATGTTTTAATGAAATAGACAACTAAAATTTTATTTGGCACAGAGCAAGTCTCTAAAAATACATGTTTAAGAAATATTTTTCAAAAAGATGTAATAATAATAAATATAATAATATAATATCAAATAAATATAAATTTATTACTACACTACAATCAAGGACCTGACGACCTGACTTCCATGCGGTTCAGATGATCGATAATTATGGTGTTCTGCTATTATCCTCGAGGCCCTCATTAAGATTTTTTTCAGCGCTATATTGGCAGTCCTCGATACTACCTCGCCGGTAACCTCGTCGGTATTTATTATGTGTATTACATCGAGCGACGCTTTGCAGGTTATGTGTTTTGAATAAACAGCGGTTTTTTTAAGGTTCAAGGAAATTATTACTTTTGTTGTAATAATTCATTACGTCGTATATGTGCGAAAGTATTGTGAGGTGTAACGATGTCCATTCATATCCTTAAACTCTTTTTATTTATACTTGGACGACACGATTACGTTTTCTATTTTGAACATGCAGACATGTTTACATTATTGTTTTTTAATTCAACATTAATTTATCTCTCATCCATGGATTCTCTCTTTCCTCTGTAAAATTTTGCAGATTTAACATATATTCTTTTCTCGGTGGGGGAAAAAAAAACAGGCCATACACAGGGCACAAGTAGTCTCGCAGCGTGCTATGCTGATCAGTTATTTCTATTCTTGCTGCGATGGAAGATGCAGACGCCACAGTTTTCTACGACGAGGACGACTGTCTGGACTACGATTGCTTACACAACAGTGTCGAATACGATTACGATTATGCTGACTTGGAGAAGGAAACTCTACGCGAATTGTACCAGTATTGTCTCAGTCCTACTCTCCATGATACAGGACATTACATATTGCCTTTGTTGGGCAGCACAATCTTATTTAGACTGTTTGTTCACACAGGTAAGATTCTTTTCATTTGTTATATTTATATTTAAGGAATTGTATTTCTCCTTTTCACCAGATTGTCACCAGATTGTTCCTGTAGCAAATAATCTGTGTTGTCTTACATTCCAGAATACATATCGCACAAAGTGTTTCATATACTGTCAGTCATTATAGGTTTGTATATTATCCAACATTACGTGCAGGAGTCCTTAATAGTATTGATAGTATTTGTTCTATTTTCCTACGGTGTTTTACACGTGCCAAAAAGATTGCACGGAGGCGCAGGGATTTTTTTACCATCCCTTTTGATAATTGCATATTGGTATGTTTCATACATGATATTGTAGACCAATTTGCGTTTGTACTTTGGCAGATGAGGAATACTTGAATTTATTTTTTTACAGTGAATTTTCGATGGAGCCAGTGATATGGCATAAGATACGCAGTGTGATTATGACCATGGTAATGAAAGCGATTAGCATTGCCATTGATACCAGCGATTCGAACAACTTGCCAGACGTTTACAGCTTCATGGGTTACATGTTCTGCGGTGTGACTTGTTTATTCGGACCGTGGGTGTCGTTTAAAGATTACCTATCGTTGCGTTGCTCCAACAACCATCAGGTATTTCGTAAATAAGCATATCTCATATGTATTACTATATAAAAATATGCCTACTAATAAGAAACGAGTCTTTCTAAAATAATTTCTAAGTTTAAAGTAGCGATTTAACAATAAAATTCCGTTGCAGATAAAATGGTCGATAATATGCAGTATGGGGTTTGCCTTTCTTTCCTTCGTTTTTCTGAGCATTTCAAATTGTTGGACGCAATGGATATTTGTTGATAACTCTTGGAAGTTAGTATGTAGAATTTAAAAGAGTTTCTCATAAATATTCGATTATTTTTATTTTATATGAAAAAAATGGTCTTTTCACATTTCAGGTGGTTAATGGCGTACAGAGACGCATTGTCCTTTAGAACATCCCACTACTTCGTTTCGTACTTAGCTTCGGCACTGTTAGTTTTGGGAGGATTTCCTCTTTCATCATCGACGATAGTTAAGCCCTTGTATATCGAGTTTCCACGGTCGCTTGTTCAGGTTGTCATTTATTGGAACATTCCGATGCATTACTGGTTGAAAACATGTAAGTACGAAAGTAATTCAATTAAGTATAAAATCTTAATTCAAAAGAGAATTTTTTATAATGAAAAATCCTGCGATGAAAGAACATTGAAAGATAGAAATGGAATTTAAACCAATTTCTGTGTTTTATTTTTCGCAGATATCTTCCGTCCTAGTATCAAAAATTTGGGAAAGTTCGGCGCAGTGACCGTTACGTATCTGACAAGCTCTCTTTTGCACGGGTTGAACTTTCAATTGGCGGCGGTGTTACTTAGTTTAGGATTTTATACTTATGTGGAATTTCAACTCAGGACGATACTCGCCGATACCTTCGACGCTTGCATCACGTCCAAACAGTGTTCCAAACAAAAATGCGCGCACAAATACAACTCTTATAACTGCTGGTTGGTGTTTGTCACAAACTTGATGTTTTCGGGATTGGCGATGTTCCATTTAGCTTACTTAGGTCTCATGTTTGATATATCGGATCTACAAGAAACCGGATATAGTTATAGCCACACCATTAACAAGTGGGCTGAACTTGGATTTGCTAGTCACTGGGTAGCATTAGCTACGTTTTGCATATATATTTTAATAAAATGACGAATTATTTTTTTAAGTTTTAAAGTAATGTATTATTTTTTAAATTTTAAAGTAACGTATTTTTTTTTTAAGTTTTAAAGCACCGTATTATTTTTTCAATTTTTTTTTTATTTTTCCGAAGACTATTCAATTACTTTTCTTTATGAAAATAAAGTGATCTATAAATCAGCAGCAGCTCTTTTCATAAACCGCATTCCCTGCACTGTTGAAGGAGCGTGAATAACATTAATATATAATTTTGTGTTATCTCTGGTATTCAAAAAAGATAAATAAAATACATATTCTTTATTGAGTATATAACACAATATAAAGTTCACTGTGTGATTTATACATACTTAATAATTTTTTATATACGTTCATTATACAATTAGTAGTTCGTAATTATAAAAAAAGTTTACAAAGAGTAAGTATACAATGTTAAATAATACTCTCTTTCGATATCTCGCATCCTAATCTAATATTACAATAAGTGTCACTTTTGTAATGAATAGAGACATCTTTCCATTTTTAAGTTATTATCTTTTTCCCTTAATTATCCATTGTGATTAGTAATGTTGCATTTGTAATGTTACTATGCAACACAGTGATCATTATAAATCGGCTACTGTATAATTCTATAATTTTTATGTACCTACACTTTCAGATTTATTTTGATGACAATGATAGTATTCTTGAAGAAATAATGGTCTCGTTACAACGTAACATTACAATTGAACGTTACACAATGAAGAAATGCTATACATAATTCACAATTCTTAATAGACATCCAAATTTCGCAGATTTGCCATAATTTTTTATAAATTTACACGGTGTGCATTTATTCGAAAATAAATAATTGCTCTCTACAAATTTTTTGCAACCTAATGGCGAATAGACTTTATTCTTCTAAACATCACATTTTAATAACAATGTGTTCTTAAACACTATAATTAGCAAAAAGTTATGACTTCTATATTCATTGTATAAATGAATACACAGCTAATCTATATATAATCTACTGTATAAACTACATACATATGTGTAAAAGCATTTGTATGTGTGTGTTTTAATCAAGAGCCCTGCACTAAAAACTACTATTGACATGTCTATAATTTTTAATTCTACATATCAACTTCATAAAAAATAATAAATCTTATTGTAATTATCTTAGATATAGCGTGACAACGTTTATAAACAACAATTATAGTTACTCTTACGACTGCCGTCTATATTATTATCTATTGATATTCAAAATTGACAAATTCTTTTTTGTTGCCTAGGACAGATTCTGGCGATATAACTTAAAATTTTGTTATATCTTGAAACATATTTTTTCTGTTTTTAACTTTTAAACTGACACGAAAAGAATTTTATTTTTGATTACCTAAGGTAGTTAGAAATACAAAATTAGAAAGAAATATTTCATTAAAAAATTAATACTTTTAATTAGTTTTGTTGCAAACAGAGAAAGCTAAAAAGCAAAGTTTAAGCTGTGGATTTAAGAGATCTTCTATTGTTTATTAAGTTTTAATAAATTATTGCGAATATCTATGTACACATTCAATGATATATGATCCATTAAAGCAGTACATTTATATGCAGATATACAATATACGAAAAACAGAAGTATTTGTATTGTAACATGATTATAAGACAAGTTATAATTGTTAAATAAATTTTATTTTAATGTATAACATAATCGAGTGGTCCGGTAGTGTCACGCGCCAAGTGTACGCGTAGCAAGACACAGACTGTATATATATCTATACGCGAACCGTCGAGTATAGAGATATATAAATCACATCAAGGTACGATATATAAAAAATATATAAAAATAAAATTCTAAATTTTCCAATCTAATTAATTGTCATAACAATTTGTATTAATCGGATGTAAAACTCTATGCCAAACATCATTCTACCATAAACTTCCGTTGCTTAAGTTTCATTTTTTCATGTAATTCTTTATATCTTGTCGTGTACACCTTGATGTGATTTTCATTAAAATAAAATTATTCAGCAATTATAAATATAGTTATTATAAATCTTTTCACTGTATGTAAAAACTTTTGTTCTTTCTACTATAAATGAAAATACTGCGCTGCAAAAGTGGAGCTTTCTCAAACGTTACACGTTTTGTTACATGATCGCAGAGTGCAATTCTCGAGACTGTTAAAGTAACTTAATATATACAGAAAAGCTTAGGTACTCGTAAGAGTAACAGCTTAATTTTAATCTTGTACTTAAAGGTATTCCAAATATTTCATAATCAACTTATACTGTTATATACAATTTACAGGGTGCTTTACATCAGGACATCCAATATATCACGTCATCTTATCTTCAGGCCAATTTGAATCATATGACGAAACGTTATCGAGGATATTAATTATTTAATTTCTTGATGTAAAATGTATTAAAATTTTCTTATCTTTTCTTTTCAGTGCACAAAAATTCTCAGTAAGTAACAAATCTAAGTTAACAAATATAAATCTAAAATACTTTACATTTACATACACAGTACGGCCCCGAACGTTCCAGCCAGACTTTGTGATTTTAGGAAGTTTAAGGCTCCAGGCTCCAGTAGTGCGATTCACTCGTTATGCGTTGTTATGTGCTCATAACGACAGTTGCGCAGCTTTTTTATCATATAATATACTTGCGCAATCGAGGCGTAACTGTCATTATGAGCACATAACGACAGCATAACGAGTACAGAATCGCGGCTCTGTAGCGCGATTTTCTAACTCGTTATCGTTATTTGCAGTATCGTTATCGTTATATTGTCGTTGCGCAGCTTTTTTATCATGTAGTATACCTGCGTAACTGTCGTTATGAGCACACAACGACAGCATAACGAGTTACAGAATCGCACTACTGGGCTCTCACCGCAGTTATGTAATAGCCCGGGAAGTATAGAGGCCAAAATTGGATATGATTTTATGAAACTTGAAAAGCCATTTTTTCTCTTATTTTGGTGTTGAAAATGACGAAATGCAGAGTCTAGCTGCGGTTTTCCGGGACGGCGGGCGTCGGGATGCCGTTGATCTTGTCATAAGAATGAACACATCAGAATGATTTTATTAAAGAGCTAAGACTTTTTATGTGCAATGTTTAGTTAACAAAAAACAATATTAGCAGAGTCTGGTAGCTGTCAGCCGGGACGGCATGAGTGGGACGGCGACCCTCTAAACATGTAATGAAAAGTGACCCTCGGGAATCATTTTATTAAACCTGAAATTTGATGTGGTGGTCAATTACAGTTTAAAAATGAAAAAAAGTTGTCTGGCAGCCGCTTTGCGGGACAAATTATCACTCGAGAGAATCAAATATATAAGCGAATTATCTATATTTATCACATTATTTTTTACCTAATTTTTAAATATTAATAGTTTCTTAAATTTTAAATTATTTACAGATGATTCGATCCCGTTATGAGAAGAATGAAACAGACAGTGATATTACTGAAGAATCAGATGATGCATGAATCTGAAAATATAAACCTCTACTCGGATGAAAGTTCAGATATATTATTTTCATATGAAGATAATGATTGATGAGATTATTAGAAATACAGATGATGAATCTAATTAAATTTAATTATAACTGTAATATACAATAAACGTGCGATTTCAAATATTATTTGTAACGATAAAGTAAAAAATAATGTCTCCATGATAAATATAGATATAATTCGCTTATACTTATATTTGATTCTCTCGGGGCTCTCAGGTGATAGTTTTTTTAGCCTGGTAAAGCCTTTGTCTCGCAAAGCGGCTGCCAGACAACTTTTTTTCATTTTTAAACTGTAATTGACCACCACGTCAAATTTCAGGTTTAATAAAATGATTCCCGAGGATCACTTTTCATTACATGTTTAGAGGGTCGCCGTCCCACTCATGCCGTCCCGGCTGACAGCTGCCAGACTCTGCTAATATTGTTTTTTATTAACTAAACATTGTACATAAAGTCTTAGCTCTTTAATAAAATCATTCCGATGTGTTCATTTTTATGACAAGATCAACGGCGTCCCGACGTCCGCCGTCCCGGAAGGCCGCAGCCAGACTTTGCATTTCGTCATTTTCAGCATCAAAATAAGAGAAAAAATGGCTTTATTATTACATCTTATTAGTTATTCTGCTAAAAAATTTTACTTTTCTACATTGTTTAAACAAATCTTAAATCTAGGAGGATGAAAAGAAAAACGGAAGGTGAAAAAAAACTGGAAAATGTAATAACTGGTTATCTCGAAACCTGTGAAACGTAATAAAAATATTTTGGTCTCATTTGAAAGATAATTCTCTACAACTTTTGTTTCGATACTTTTTATTAAAAAAGGCTTTCCCAGATATCTGTAAGTAAAATGTATTAAAAGAAAACGAGATTTTAGAGGTTTTTAGACGCTAACTTTTTAAAGAAGCATTTAGAGAGAGAGCATTTTTCGACCTATATATGTTTGTGGAAATTTTTTGTTCAGAATTAAATTTCCTGTAAGATCTCAAAGTCTAGCTGAAAAACGTATATGTATATGTACTCTATTAGTACTTTCTTTATTAAATTACATAAACTAAACTTACTGCTGAGCTTATATAACACTGCAGCTTCAGCCCATTCATCAGAACCATCACAGCAATCACAATGTCCATCATTAACTTTGTACGATGGTATTCTTGCTGTAAATTTATACAAGTTTCATAGATTATTTCATACATTTTATTGCAATGAAATTCGATTACAATACCTGCTGACTTTCCTGAACTCTTTTCACAATTGAAGAAACCGTTGCTGCAGGCGTTGGTACCTGGTTCATCGCTACCGTCCATTGGACAGTCGCAATAATCGTCGTTGACCTTCACAAAATCAATCTCCCTCTTCGAAGCGAAGCACAAAAATTTCCCGTTGACATTGGGAAGGTACTTGGCGATGTCCTGATCCCGGGTGCCACGCAACGACACCGTCCGACCGTTTTTGTCGCGTATGAGCTTCGAGTGGTACGGTTGATTCCACTTGTCAGCCCGTTTGCCGACGACCACGCGGTGGGTGTCCTGCACCGAGCCGGCGATCAACTTGCCCACGGTAGCCTGATTCAGCTCCTTGAAGTAGAACAGCTGATGGATCACGAATATCACGGCGACTACGAAGACGCACACCAACATGTACTGGAGCCTCTTTCGCAGGAACCGCCGCTTCCAGGACACCTCGGTCTTCATGTCTGCCGGCTAACCGTTACCGTCGAACGCTGCCGCGAGGCGAATCTCTCCTCGAGGCGACGTTCCGTGTTTCGACACCACGCGTGGTCGTCATAGCGTGAACATCTGCGGAGCGTATCGCGGAATAATCACTTCTTCTTCTTCTTCTTAGGTTTAATGGCTCCTGCCTCTAGTACGAGGTCAATACGGTCAGTTTTTTTTACTGTTTGATTACTATACGGTTGAGTGGCGAAGTCTAAAAGGCAATTGCAAGCAGACAGTATCAGTCGCTATACTTAAAAAAATAAATTTTTTCGTTTGGGCGGAACACGTCGGAACACGTTAAAACGTGTCGTCCGTGTCTACACGCGAAACACGTCCTAACTAGTCTGCGGAATAATCACAACTGTATGCCTCTCCTCTGGTTTTCGCAGCTCGAAGGCTCGAACGCTCGAACGTGCAACGTGCAACGTGCAACGTGCAACGCGCAACGCGCAACGCGATCGCGGCGGTCGGCAGCTCTATTTACATACGCACGTTAATATACAGAGTGTCCAATAAGACCGCAGAAGCAGAACAGAACACGCATGTATTTCAGAGGCCAACCAAGTGTGCTGTGCGAGTTGTGCGACTGGGACGAAGGCACGTGGCGAGACTGGCGAGAGCGAAATCGTGACATAAGTAACCTCTCAACCTCTCATTTCGGGCATCCAGGTCATGATGTTTATTATTAGCTATTTTTCTCTCCATGTCCAGGTCCAGATTTTTATACAAGTACTCTATGACGGTGAACGTGGGACTCGGTAGGTCGCCCGTGGAAATGGCGAGTCGAAAAACTCCGTTGGTTTTTGAGGTGCTCGCCGAGTGCGAAACCACGAAAGCCAGAACCGGCAGGATGACGCTTGTTCATCATCACGTGGATACGCCGGTATTTATGCCGGTGGGAACACAGGTTCATATAATTTCTTCTTTTCTTCCTCAAGCTGCACGCAAAGCCGGTAGTGGTGTTACGTGCCGCATCTCTCAATATCTCACGATTTACGTATTTACGAATTCTATTTCTAAAATTCTTACAAGACAGATCATGTTTCCAGACAAATACCTGAAAACTAAACCCTAATAAACCTAAGTCTCGCTATTTATCTTATAGACTTATTTGTCTTGACTCTTACCCTGTGACTTACTATAAGTACTCTCATTCACTTATTTTTAATCTAAAATTCTTTTTCTGTATCTCCTAATCACGTACAACCGACTAGACCTATCCTAACAGATCTCTGCTGTACGCCAAACTTTCAATTTTACTTATTCTTTCAATAAGCCGCTCCAATTGCTACTATACTTACGATATTAGGATGCGTTGTGTTATTTATAATTAACGAAAATTCAATCTATTCCTTTAAAAAAGGATATCTGAAGATTCCTCTTGAATTAGAGTTAATTCTTAGTCGTCTCTCGAAGCGATCACATCTTCGACTCGTCGCTTGCTCTGTGCCAAATAAAGTCTTCCAAGTGGTCAATTACCTCCCTTTATTTGATTACAATATTACGTTACGTAACAGTGGCTGCTGTGTGAAAGACGCTCTTTATATTCAAAGTTCAGACGAAAATTCTTGCAAGGATGTGACTCCTTCAATATTAATTTTTAATATTAAGTGCTTGGTAATATATCTGAAATCAAAATTCTGTTAAAGTCTACGATTCCTGAAATTAATAGTAAATTGTGTATTAATCAAAAGTCACTTGTATATTTGGAGCTTAATTTATAAAAAACTTTCACTTTTTAAAAAATCGACGTTATGATTTCATGCTTGAATATTTTCTTATAAAATTTTTCAATAGAGATTTAATGAAAAAATCTTAATGATTCCATTAACCAACCTAATATATAATATATAAATATAAAATCTGTATAAAATTGCACAATGAATTTGTTATTGCACAATTTTCAGGGAACACTAAAAGGATTGTTGCCACAGCAACTGGAGCAATTGGATTGCCAGATAATTCTTGGCAATACCTACCATCTCGGAAACAGACCTGTAAGAGATTATACATGTACATATTATTATTTATTATTGTTATTGTAAAAAATTTCAATTAATTTATTATTTTGTATAAATTAATTCGGTCTTTTTCAAAAAAATCAAATATAAATTAAATTTCTATGATTTTGACCAATTTATCAGGCAGCTGATCAACACCTTATCGGTTTTGAACTGATGAAGTCTTAAAAAGACATTATCGGTTCAAAACCCCCGCCGCAGGACTTTCGAATCTCTTCCACTGTCTTAAAAGGTATATCGGGTAGATGATGTTGGAATGACTGGAACAGGGGATAATCCGATAGATCTGGCTAGATCTGATGAATAGGGGAGACCGAAGCTATCTGTCTATGAGGGCTATGTACCCACAGTACTGTTATCTCAGGTGTTAAGAGATAGATATATACCATTCCAACAAATTATTGAAAAAAGCTCCTACGTAAGAGATTCAGAAGCTTTTGTTCTCTTGCGATGCTTTTTACAGACACTTCAATGACGAATTTTTTTTTATAGATATTAATGCGTAATAACTACAAAAGAAAGACGGATAAAATTATAGGCATACCTAATAAAATTATACGTAGAGCGACTAAAAGAATAAAAATCGAGCGAGAATCTTCTCGCAAAAACGGCGTTAAAATTCGAAATAAATGTCCTGACTCACTCGCTATTATACTGTAAAAATGTGACTTACGAGCAGCTACTTAATCCTGCGATTCAAGAATCATCACCAAATTTTCATTTTAAAAATATACGTCAAGTAAATATACGACTACGTGCGTCTTAAATTATTTAGTATTTTCTATTTCAAACGCTACTGAGGAAAAAGTAAAGCCTCAAATGCGAAAAAAAAAAAGATTAAAGAATTGAGGGGACAAAAGAAACTCATCTCATTGATTTTGCAGACTGAAAATCAGTTTGATGCCACCGGCTATAAAGAAAAGTCAGCTCCACGCAGCGATCTTATCAGAAAGTTTACACAAAACGCTTATTACTGCTCCGACTCTTTCGACTAGGCAGTATTTTCAATATTATATATTAATAATAAAGAATATTATAATAAATAAGTATAAAAATTAATATAAATAATATGTTTTTCATTATGTGGCCAGATAGCCCCGCATACGGCAATCTACGCTCGACTTGCCTACTTAAAAAATTCATCTCTTTAAAATGTTAATAGATGAACGATTCTAATTACGAGTTTTTTTTAAAGCTTAAAAGGTTACACCATCAAAATGTTTAGCCAAATATCTTTATTACTTTTTTAGTAAACTTTAAAAAAGCATAAATTGTAGACAACCCCGGTCTCCCCTAATCTGGGATGAGAGATTTTCCAGCTCAAGGCATATAGATTATATCCTTCGTCCTCTTTGCGACATGTGGTCAAACGTTGTCGTGATGTAAAATTGACTCTAGTTCCTGAAAAAACTGATATATTACTTTTTGCACGTTTTATAGGTCACAGCATCTTCACTCAGAGTAAAAATGCGTAAAAATGCAGTGTCTTAAATGCTGCTTTTCGGATGTCATTATATTCATTATTGTTTTGTTGCCCACACTTCGCCAAGGCATATGGTGCTTTGAAAATGTAGAGATCCATACTTACGAATCCCAAAAGGGCAGGAAAATATGTAATCTTAAAACAGAGTTATAAGGCATCGAATGTAAAGGCACCGAATTAATTTACACATCTAATTATAAATAAAACAGTCTCGTCCAGTTTTACATTTATGTTAGTAAAATTATGCAAGTAATTTCAATCGCGTTAAGATGTATTTTCTACGTTGACAGGGCGCAGATATTCTGCGTAAAGCTGGAGGTTTACACAAATTTATGAATTGGAAAAGGGCTTTGTTAACGGACTCGGGTGGTTTTCAAATGGTTTCATTATTAGAGCTGGCTGAGATAACAGAAGAAGGTGTCAAGTTTAAATCACCATACAATGGTACTACATATAGTCAGATATATTTTTGAATACACTTAAATATAATTTACATATAGTTAAACTGGCTCACAATAACGTTTCGTACAGAATCTGAATGCATGTTGACACCCGAACATTCCATTCAAATTCAAAATGCAATTGGAGCTGACATAATCATGCAGCTCGATGATGTCGTTAAAAGTACTTTAACCGGACAAAGAGTGGAGGAAGCAATGCATAGGTATAATTATTTTTATAATATTACACATATTTTCTAAATAATATGTTATCTAAGCTTTACCTAATTTGAACAAGTATTATTTAATTTTAATGTAATAAACCACATAGAACGATACGTTGGCTGGACCGTTGTTTGTCAGCACATGAAAGACCAGATGAGCAAAGTATATTTCCAATTGTACAGGGTGGTCTCGATCCTGAATTACGATCTGAATGCGCACATCAATTGATTAAGCGAGAGGTGAACGGGTATGCTGTAGGAGGTTTGAGGTAGATGCCAGATTATTTATCGATACACATAGCTAATAAATAAGGATTTTATATAATACATAATTATCGAAATCTTATATAACAATAGGGATTTTTATTATGATTTCAGTGGTGGTGAGAGCAAGGATGATTTTTGGAGAATGGTCCATCTATCAACGAATATCCTTCCGAAGAATAAACCGCGGTACCTCATGGGTGTTGGATTTGCAGTGGATCTAATTGTATGTAGTGCATTAGGTATTGATATGTATGATTGCGTATTCCCGACGAGAACCGCTGTAAGTACTTCATAAATACATACTTGAGTGCGCGAAATATGGAAATTTTAAAACGTTAAACTATTATTTTTTCAGAGATTTGGTTGCGCGCTGGTAAAAACGGGACAGCTCAGTCTGAGGCAGGCGCAATATAAGAAAGACTCGAGACCGATAGACGAGTCGTGCGAGTGTAGTACTTGCAAGACTTACACACGTACTTATCTGCATCAAATCGCAACTGTGGAGACGGTATCGTGTCATCTATTAACCGTTCACAATATTGCATTCCAAATGAGACTCATGCGAGACATCAGACATAGTATAAAAGAGCAAAGATTCCCTAAATTCATACAGGACTATATGTCGACAGTTTATCCCAATAAAGATTATCCAACATGGATAATCAACGCTTTAGGGGCTGTCAATGTTACCCTATTATAAAACTAGAATTTGTACTGAGCCTACTGTTACACCCTTTCCTATACTATTTACAATTTTATACAATTTCTATCTATACAATAATTTTTATAACTTATTTCTGAAACTTAGTTATGTTATTATGTCAAGAGATAATGACATATCTGATTGTGAGTACTTGCAAGTTCTTATAAGTAGGTAGGCAAGAACTTTTAACAATCTGGTTTATCATTGGCAAGATTAATGTAGTTACACAGCACTTCTTTAGAAATTTATAAATGACAAAGCAGTCTTTTATTATACAGACAAGTGTAGTGTACATTGATACAGAAATATCTACAATTTTGCGCAAATACATTTGTAAAAGATTACCGCTATAAATAAAATAAATAATCATATATGATATTTTACACTTTTCATTCTGGAACTTTTTCCCTTTGCATATCTTACTAGAGATGGTAGAGAATACGACACACAAATACGAATATTATAGCTTCATCACATAAAATCATCTGAATCATATCCACTGGTTTCCGTGTTTGAAGTCATGTTGGATGTATTAAACAGGGAATTGTAACTCCTAAAAAGTAATGATTTTTTTAATTATATCAAATTTATATTCCATAACTGATATCATTTATACTACAGCATTGTTATAAAATTATTATTTACCTTATCTCTGCTTCTTCCTGACGTCGCTTTTCCTCTACCTTTTCTTTCTCTTTTTGTTCCCTCAAGAGTTTCTTCTTGTCTTCTCGTTCGTTTCTATCTCTTTGCTCTCTCTCAGCACAGAAGTTTACTTGCTCTGAACGTTTCGTCTTATTAAGGCGATTCACGATAGTGTTCACTCGTTTAGCAACATGAATCTTACGAACGTCTTTGTCCTTGTGAAAGCCAACCTGACCGATTTCCATACCTTGCGTCTTTTTCAAATTCGACCACATTGTGTATACGACATCAATGTCATTCATTTTGTTCCCTTCAATGCTATTTGCTTTTACCAATTGTGCGGCATCTTCTAATACAGTACTGGGAATATCGTCTATCGTCTGACCCTATAATTTAAAAAAAAAAAACTAATTTTGTATCATTTTTTGAATGTCAAAAGAAGCAATAGATCTCTAAAATATCATCAAATCACATGTCGAAGTCGAAGATACACATGGGCAGACGAATACTTATCGACATGAAACCATACATCTTCCGGCCAGCCCCACTTAATAAGATCTTCATCTAAAAGTAGAATTCAAACAAATCACATATTAGATTTAGCACGAGTTTTTAATTACGACGGATTTAATTAAGACGGATTTTCTACTTACTTTCGTGTTTGTCAATCCCCATAAACAATGTGATGGATGGTTGCACAACTGCAATTCAAGATTATGTTATTATTAGTCCGGTCTCTCAATGATAACAAAATGTCATTAATAGCTTGAGATAATGTGATTCTTCATCTATTAAAAGTAAAGACAACGTTTTAGGAAAGCGGAAATTACCTTCACTCGTAAAATAGTAAACCATTCTTCTTCTTCTTCTTTTGTTTAATGGCACCCGCCTCTTATCAGTGACGATACGGCCAATATCTCGTTGTAATATGCAGACAGAGTCGCAATACTTCAAAAAAATTTTCCGTCCGAACAAAACACGTCCGAACACGTTAAAACGTGTCGTCCGCGAAACACGTCCGAACTCGTTGCTTTTGTCTCCTCGAGACTTAATAGTAAACCATTATTGACGGTAATTTCGAGTAAAACACGTGCAACAGAGTCAGCTGTCAAAAACACTTTTGTAACACCGATAATGGCGCTATCGCACAATTAATTGCCGCAATTTCATGCGAGCGAAGAAAAGCTGGCTGCGTTCAAAAATTCAACCTGGATAGGTAGATTTTCATGGGCAGTGAAAAGTGAAACGCAGCAGCAGTTTAGTAATTTCCTAGAAATGTTTGACTCACTTTCGGCGCAAATTTTTGCTACTCATGAAATTGATCCTATTATATATGCTGTAGTATACATACATACATACATACATATATATATACATACAAGGGAGAGTCTGGAAACCTAACGTCCACTTTCTGATTGGTGCAGCCATTTTGCAGCAAAATTACTAGATGTTACATTTTGGATGAGTTTAGATCAACAACTGAAGTTACGAACTGTTATTATTCGAGGTTAGAGGTTAGAGTAGCGTTCGCTCAATGTCACTCAGGGTGCGTTCCTTTTGGGCGCTCACGCGCTGTAAGCATCATTCTATCTTCGTTGCACATTGAATATCAAACGAAGATAGAGCGATGCTTACAGCGCGTGAGCGCCCAAAAGGAACGCACCCTCACGTATAACAAAAAATATTAATTTTTTTTTGTTTTTGATATAAAATTATTTATTGCATTATTTACTGCATTTATTAACTTTTTGTGATAAATTATATTTATCATCAGTATTTATTGTTTGTTTACTCAATTTCTTCATTTACGGAATTTATTTCATTTAATTAAGTTTTATTTATTTACTTCAATTTAATTGAAATAATTCCTCGATTAGAATTGAATTTATTTAGACATATTTTTGACAGTTATTTTGTTTTATTAAAAAATGGCGCGTAATGCCTGCCGTCACTTCCTGGCGGCTTTTCCAACGCTTTTGGGTGACTGGGTGCACCCGGGTGGGGAATCTGAACGCACTCTGAGGATTGAGGATCCCTATGCGTCCCCAGTAAAAACGCAGGGATGGCCTCTCTCAGGTTTCTTTCTGCTAGTAGCTGCAAGAGTCGGCTCGGCACGGCAAACAAAGTTCGGACGTGTTTTCGCGGACGACACGTTTTAACGTGTTCGGACGTGTTTTGTCCGGACGGAAATTTTTTGAAGTATTGCGACTGTTACTGTCTGCATTGTGTTACGACGCCATTACGGCTATTTACGACAAGTGGTTTTTAAGACACGCCTTAACGCTATTTTACGACTTCGACAAATGGTTCGTCCTGGCCGTTTTCAGAGCAGTACTGCTTGAAGGCCAATCACAGAATAAGAAGAAGAAGCTAGTAGCTGCAACGTTTCGTCGGTGAGTCTCAAGGACAAGCAACGAGTTCGGACGTGTTTCGCGGACGACACGTTTTAACGTGTTCGGACGTGTTTTGTCCGGACGGAAATTTTTTTGAGTATTGCGACTGTTACTGTCGGCTTGTCGGCTTTGATCTCCACTCAGTTTTTCGATAATTTCCATACGGACTTTGTTACGCAACGTATTCCAGATTTTGTTAATCAAACAGTGGCAAATGCTGGCCGTATTGTCCGCGTATTAGCGGCAGGAGCCAATTTAATAGAAGAAGAAGAAGAAGAAGTTTCGTCGGTATGACAAGTTTCATAACCTAAATAGTCGTCAACTTTAACGATTAAAATCTCGTTTCGTGGAGCAGAGCGACACTTTTTTCTGCCAGATTTTTTTCGTTTCGCGTAAAAACGCGTCAATTGACATAATTTCATCGATATTGGAGGTGAGACTGGTATAATTACCGTTATTATATTATATTGATTGTGACCAAAATACATTTAACTTTTGTATTGTAGTTCTTGACATTTCTTGACATGATTGTTCGTTGGTTACAGGTTACAGGATGATCATTCGTTACAGGTTATAAAAATAGAAGACGATTTAGACGTACAATTCGACGATTTGTCAGGTTAGAAATTTGTTGCATAAATATATTGTTTTCTGTGAGATATGTATTAATAATAATAATAATGATAATGATAATGATTAATGATTAATAATAATAATAATGATTAATAATAATAATAATGATGAGATGATGATGATGATGATGATGATGATGATGATGATGATGATGATGATGATGATGATGATGATGATGATGATAATAATATGCTTTTAGTTTTCAGTTTATTATGGCTAGCTCAGTAGTAACGGTGTGCAACATTCTTGGAATGGACAAAGTAAACATGGACGGTAAAACAATCTTGATTGAAGAACGACATGGTAGCAACGCGAATTTCTTAGTAAATGCCATTTTATCACATGCTTTAAAAAAAATGAACGCTGCTGTTTGCCTCGTTCTTTGTCATAATACTTTTAGTCATTATCATAACATCGGCATGAGATTTGGCTACAATCTTCTTAATCTAAAAGAAAAGGGCCAAGTCACTGTTGTTGAGCCGATGAAAATTATAGCCAACAATGTTACTGATATGTACGAGAATTTTGTAGATAGAACAAAAACAATAATTCCAAATAGCACTCCTATGGGAGATGTTGATATTGTGCATAGATTATTTACATGCGTTAAAGAAAAATATGAAGAAGCAGCAAGATTCTCTAAGTCTGTTCTTATTATCGATGATATAAACCACTTCCTTGATCTTGGTCTTGGTATACGTGATACTATGTATTTTATAAGATGTTTAAGATCGTTTGTAGCGTCATATCCCTCTTCGCAGCTTTGTATTCTTGCACATATATATCAAGGGAATATACAGACTTCGAATACAGATATAGTTGCTAATACCTTAAAACATATGGCACATTTGTGTGTTACGACACAACCATTTAAGACAGGACACTCCGGAGATGCATCCGGTAAACTAACTATTCATTGGAAAATGAATTCCATTAGATCCAAATATCATTTGGCAGAGAAAACAATATATCTGTTTAACTCGTCGGATTGGCAAGTGAAGATTTATGCGCCTGGTGTTATGTCTATCCTGTCATAAATAATATATATAACGTTGCCATGTCCAATTTTTATGTAAAATAAAATAATTTTTATGTAATTTTGTTTATATATTGAAATAGATTTAAAAAATTAGAACCATCTTCTGCTTTCCTACATTAATCTATTTGCATGCATGTTCTCTGCAATCTCGTGAAAAGAGATTCCTCTCTTTCAGATACAATTAGATATGCAAATGAGACATTCAATAAGGATTTTAAACATATTTTATATTGCCGTACATTCAAATTTATTGTATATTTATTATACGTATATGAAAGGTTTGTTTTTTTATTGCTGTACTTAGAACTTTCCTTCTCACTTTCGCCAAATTTCAAATATATACCTGTTTTATTTTAAGTACAAGAAGTATGTACATTGTACATACATTTATTCAACTAGAAAATATACAGACCTATAATAATAGTGTATTCTTGCTATCTACCATTCATATAGATACATCCAAGGAGACACATCCCGGGAAAAAAGATTATATATAATTATATATAAATGTACATGATTATGTGTGATTTTATATGAAATTTGTAGAACTTTTATATAAATTTATATATGGGTCCATATATCATATATGAGCATATATAATTCCAAATATAACTAAATATGAACAACAGATCATATATATTATATATGCACTGGTATATGAATACATATGAGATTCATATGGAAGTATATATAATTCCGCGAAAACGATTTAATATGAACATAACTGAAATCACATTAAGGTAGTCGTCTCGTCAGGGCATGTATTAGATAAAGTTTTCGATTTCGGATTTTATATCAAATTATATGATCAGCTTTGCAGTCGATTTTTTCTGTGGCTCCTTACCGACTATTTACTCTAGAAAATCGATCTCAAAAATCACAAATTTTGCATTACTTCATATACAGACGGCCAGAAAAAGAAGGCTCTATCACGGTTTCAATAACATATTTTCGCATTTTTCGATTAGATGAAGTGAGAAAAAACATTGCTTTTTGTACATTAGATTTCGAAGAATCTGATGCAACCATAAAATATATAGTTTACCGGAGATTTCGCTGCTAATTTTTTAGTTTATTTTAGTGAAAATGCGGTAATCGAGAGCAGACATTTTTTGGTCGAGGTGAGGTTGGGAAGACTTGGAAACGCCGCTGGCTAATTACTGTATAAGTTGCAGGTTATGGGGCTCGTCGCAATACGGTTTCAGGAAACAAAGAAGTTGTCCGATAGCAGTGTTTCTGGTACGATAGTACGACTCCGTCCTTCCGGATGTCCTTATGAACACACTGGCTTCCCTGGGCCTTCCTCCTTTAATTAAAAAGTTTATTTTTAATTCTATCTCCTTCAGGAGAGTTTCATGCAATTTTCACGAGATTGATGAAAAGAGATTCGCTTACATGCAGGGGTCTCCCGCAGGGCAGTGTTATGAGCCCGATATTATATACTTTATATGTGAATCGTATAGATAGTCTTAGTCAAAATGACGTACACATTCTACAATATGCGGACGATATCTGTCTATATTCTTCCGCCCCATCAGAGGTTATCGGCATCAGGAACTTGGAACGGGTTATCCGTCGTATTATTCACGCACTTGGGGAGTTGGGTTTGATGCTGTCCCCGTTAAAGACTCAATTTTGCATTTTTAATAAAGGTAGAATTAGAAGTAGAGCTTCTTTAAATGTCTCGGGAGTAACAATCCACCCATCTGAGGTTGTTTTCTTTCTGGGAATTTCATTTCACAGGAATCTAAATTGGAAACCACACATGTTGAAGTTGGAGAAAAAATGTAGTAACTCAATTAAAACTCTTAAATGTCTTGGAAGAAAATGGTGGGGATCCGATCCCTGGGTGTTGAGAAAGATGTATAAGGCTCTGATTCGATCTAGACTGGAGTACGCGGGGTTTCTTATGGGCTCTGTTTCCAGGGACCCGTCTACAAAGTTGGACAAGATTCAGATGAGGGCGATTAGACTAGTTATGGGTTATAGGGGCTCTACCCCCTTAAATGTTATGCTCGCAGAACTTCGAGAGCCTTCCCTTTTCTGTAGACTTAAATATCTAACACTGGGCTTCCTTTTTAGAGTTTGGTCCTATACTACGCACCCCCTTATCAAAAAATTAGAGTACCTAAATTCTATTTACCCTATCCTTCACGGAAAACGCATGACCAATCCCTTTTACGAGGCATTTACCAGTTTCCAGGAATATAGGACTTTGGTTCCCCAGAGAGAATACCCAATTTGTTTTCCTAGAAATTTTGAGGCCCTTTTTTCAGGCTTGGAGGTGGATATAGTTTCTGGTCACATTATCAAAAGAGATCCCTCTCCACAGAAAAAATTTGAAGAGATATTTAACCAGACCCTTCTCTCGAATAGAGCCATCTTCACGGATGGTTCTATTAAGAAGAAGGATGAAACCTCCGTTTCCGCGGGTTTCTCCATTGTTTTATATTCTGGAGAGATTCTTTTCAGTTCATCGACCTTTGGTTTTTTGTCTTCGTTTACGGTGGAATCAATGGCTATTTTGAAGGCTCTTCAGATTTGCGCAGAGCAGGAGTGGTCGGAGGCGACAATTTTTTCTGATTCCCTGTCTAATATTCTCGCTATTTCGGCTAACTATAACCCCTCTCGTGGATCTTTTCTGGTCTTGGAAATGAGGAATTTATTAGTTGAATTTAGAAAGAAGGGCTGGAAGATAAACTTAGTTTGGATCCCCTCACACTTGGGTATTTGGGGAAATGAATTCGCGGACGAGGTGGCCAAGAAGGCCTGTGAATACCCTCAGACCAGTTTTGTTAAGATACCTCACAGGGAATTAAAACGAGTATGGAAAAACGAATCCTTTAGAGACTCAATAGAGTGGGGGTATGGCGAGAGAAATTTCAGGGGATCTAGATTCTTCTCGCTTTACTATGATCAGGATAAGTGGGATTTTAAGAAATCATGGTTTGACGGAATAATATAATGAATAGAAGAGCATTTTCAACAATTAATAGGTTGAGATCTGGTCATTCATCCCTGCGGGATAATTTGTTTAGGTTTCTGATGGTCGATTCTCCGGATTGTCAATACTGTGGGGAAATAGAAACTCCTGAACATGTTTTTTGGGCCTGCTTCAAATATGATGAACAACGTTTGAACATTATTAGGGCTTTGGCTAAGTTATTCGGAAATGGACCGTATTACTTGAATTTTTTACTTCAGATCCCCTCTCCAGAGGTGGCTTTCATTTTGGAAAAGTTTATATTATCAATACCGATCTCTATTTGACCCGTGTCCTCTGGCTGTCAGTCAGTGGGAACTTTGTTTTACTTTAAGGGGATGCTGGAGCCGTCTGTTTTACCGGCATTTTTTGTCGGCACGTAGCGTCGTATTAATTTGACAGAATTAAAAATCCTTCTCCAGAATTGCAGTACATACATTAATGATTAGGGGGAACTCCGATTTTATATAGAAAACGAGAAAAAATTACGAAAGTACAGATTTCCTTATCCTACTTTTATCCTAATATGGCGTCTCAAGTTGCGGCGAGCTGTCAGCTCGTCACAAGATGTATTTCATATAAGAGATATACCATTGGTACGAACGCGAAAACAAGTTCCCCCGAATTGCACAACAAGAAAAACATCGATAAAACCTCCAAATCAAGATTTGGAAGCGTAATATAAAAGTATAATGTGGATGTGCATCATGCGTATGTGTGCGTGCAATGTAGTGTGCTATCCTTGTCTATATCTTTGTCTATACAAGGACAGATATAGTCGATAACATAGAAAATTGTAATTTTGTCGGTTATGCAGACGGCTCCAGCATCACCTTAAGGATATATTAAGCATATAGGTCTTTTATTACTATAGAATTTATTTACATTACATGTTAAAAGCGAAATATGATATTTATTTTAGATTTAACTTTTGGTTTTCGATTTTATAGGGAGGTAAAACATTCCTCCAAGTTTACATGGGGCAGGATACGCTGACGCGTAAATGTCTTATCCTTGCAGGAAAGACATTCCCCTTCGGTAGAGTATATATTTTTGTGATTCCCTAGAAGTATAAAACTATAATAATAACTAGCTAGTTAGAACGACTTTATTGAGACGTTCATGTAAACTGTACTTTAGTGTTTAATTTATGGCGATATGTAGACAAATGTTCCCTTTTATGTAGACCATATGGGTACCTCCCATGGTCCTTTTTTTATCTGAATAAAAAAAACGACTTTCTATGCGGTCTACACGCTTCATGCGTAATTCGGAACAGACCCTATGTGTGTTTGGAAGGAGGTATGTGGGAGTGTGTATCAAGAATCTACATATATTGCACATATATAAACATTTAATACTCTTCCGAAGTATAAGGAAACCTTTCTTGTATCATTAGTCGGATACATACTAAGGCCAATAACTTCAGCCAATTCGACCAAGAGCCATTTTCCACTGATTTAGTGCGGGGTTCAAAAGAAGAGCTCTATATGTGCATGACTCACATGCTTCCTTCCACACAGACATATACATATGTATAGTATATCATTTAAATTTTAAATTGCTCTAGTTTCAATTAAAATTATATATTTACTACTTGTATCAAAGATAAATCTAACTCTGTACTTCTCTCATTTTTATTTACATCTTAACAAAAGACGAAAATACAGATGTATAATAATTCTATATATGTTTGTTCTTAATAATAAGACAGATATAAGTAACAAATCGCGCACGATTACTTTAGATCGTAAGACTATAAATCTTAGTTTGTAAAGTCTTTATCTTAGTCTTTTTGTTGATATAATAATAATTATCTGTAAAAAACAATTAACATTAGCAATAATTACAACTTAATATACTAAAATTATATAGATATTTATGTTGTTTCTTGCACGTCATCTGCAGCAGTATTAATAATATGATCTTCATTTTCAGGTAATGTACGACGTCCCAGATGACATCGATATTTTCGAATTAATTGCGGAATAACAATATTATTGTAACATGCCATACCGATTAAAAGAATTACAAAACCAATAAGCTGTAATAAAAAATTCTAGGATGTTTCTTGTTATATATATTTTATATATATATATATATATATATATATATATATATATATATATATATATTAGTAGTATTAATATATGTATTAATACTATTAATAATTATACTTCTCTTTCTAATCATACCTGCATATAATGAAAAACTTGCCATTGAAACCCTAAAGAAAAGACCCATATCACAATTGTTCGAACACTGTCTAAAATCATTCTCGTTGTAGCATTCATTTCTTTAGTAACGCTAATACCGGCAAAATTAAAAAAAGCAATACTAAATGCAATACCTGCAATTCCAAATGATAGTTTGTGATAAAATCAGGAAATTGATAATCACAAAGGAAATTGAAAAGAAAAATGATAGACTGACCGATAACTGCTATCAATAATTTGCTATTGCTTCCTATTTGGATAAGAGCTTCTACGGTAGCTTCAAGTGTACCACGTGAATTATCCGCAAAAGGTGGTGGTGCAGTAATGTAATTGAGAGGGATTATAGCTATAGAAATACCAATAAATCCGAAGATGCCTATAAAAATATTGTAATAAAATAAAAATAATAAATATTTTTTTTAGATAGAGTTCAAATATTAATATTAATAAATCTAACATATCGAGAAATATACAAACTGTACTAACCTTCCCATCCAATTGCTTGTAGCGCAGGAATATCCTGTTGTCCCACATACTTTTCCTCGACAACCATTTGAACAGCTGTTATTACCTTATATATTTAAATTTGGAAATTATTTTATTAGAGTGAACATATTTATCAGTGCATGCTCAGATATTTCACACTACCCAGATAGCCAAGCGTGATATAGAGCATATATTGAGCAAACTAATGCATTGCATGTGTTTTCATAAATTTGCTGTAAATTTGTTGACATCGAAATAGAACACGTTACAAATACAGCTACATGACTGCTTATACATGCAATCAGTTGACGCAATTTCAAGAACAAACGGTCCGCAATACGGTACGTATTGGTACGTTATGTTGTCTGCAACATGTCAGCAACATGACAGCAATGAATAATTCATCGTTTTATCTTGAGCATCATGATGCAAACGTGACGGCAACAACACATATATAATGATTTCCACCCGTTATTGTGTATATGTCGTCAAGCTATGAAGTTTTTTAATTGTATCTCGTTGCTAACGAAGTGTTGACAATATAAAATTGCCACAAATTCTTCACAAATTGATGCTGTCACGTTGCAATCAATTTGCTGTTAATAGAAATATAATTCATATGAGTTCAACCCGACAAGCATAATGCTGTCTCACCTTGTCCCAAGTTCGTCAAAATTAGTTGCATTACCAACGACAAGCTGCTTGTTAGCAACATGGCAGCAAACTCACAGCATTTGGCTATCTGGGTATGTAAGTATAATTAAATCATAATTATAATTACTAAATTTTATATGTTAGATTTATATAATAGTGATAAAATAATAATAATAAAAAATGTACCTGAGCAAATATAATAAGTAAGTCTCCAGTGATTACAGAATTTGCACTAATATCATTGTTTTCCATTGTTAATATATCACTAACGCCAACAAATGCTAAACCTGTTATAACAAAACCAATGCCTATCCATTCTCTTACTCCCAATTTTCTATTAAGAAATCCAATAGAAAGCATTCCTGTAAAAATAATTACTGATCCGCGCAACATTTGGAAGCTACTTGCGTAAGTCATGTTCAGACCAATATACATTATGGATGTTGCAAACATATCACATAATGCAGGTACTAGTAAAATGAAAGGATTAAAAACCCTTGTACCCTTAATGAGCACATTATTATCTACGGAGCCGTCCTGTGAACAAATTAATATAGTATATAATACAATTTAATTTATTCAGAGAACAAAAATAATGAATACTTACGCCTCGCCGATTATAATAATAATAGAAGATTTTAAACGCTAAAAAACAAAGAGCTTCTCCAAAAAACATAAATAACGATTGCATAAAGGGATGATTGAAATGTCTGAGCTGTTCATCTTCACCAAGTACAACTTGTCGATCTGCATATCTAAATAATTTGAAGTCAAATTCTAACATCAGTGAAACTTCATTATTGATTGATTGATTTTTCTTCTGTACTGTGATTTTATTCTTTATGCTATATATACGTATACATGTATTCAACGCAATTAATTTGCGTACTTATAAAATACTTACTTAACTGATAAAGTATTAAACGAGCCTGTAACTATTTGAAGTATAGCTAAAGTATGTTGATAGTTTGACCACGCCATTGTTTATAACAAGTGATAGCAGATAATAATGCAATCACTTCTTCTTCTTCTTCTTATATTTGTATTGGCTCCTGCCTCTTGCGAGGTCAATATGGCCAGCACTTGCCGCTGTTTGTTTGGTAACAGAGAGGTGCGCCTCTGTATTTGAACGTCGATTCTGCTACGCGAGACGAATAACGTTAGGAGGGGGGCAGGAACTGGGATGAGAGAAAAATGGCGGAAACATAATGCAATCACTAAATGAGTACTTTCTGCTTTGCTTACATATATACATACATCCATAAAACTATAAAACATGTACTATATTGACCCTGGTAACCATCTCCGATAGAAAACGATAAGGGATCATGGTGGAGCATGCGACGCGAACAAACCTAAAGATAAACTCTGAACTAGTGCAGCCAGTTCAGCAATAGAAAACAGACCCTAAGGCCCGGTTTCACCAACGTGATTTAACCTAATCGGTCGATTAAACTCACTCTTCGTCTCTTTCTAAGGGAACAGTTGGAAAGAGATGAAGAGTGAGTTTAATCGACTGATTAGGTTAAATCACGTTGGTGAAACCGGGCCTTATGCCCGCGGCGTTCTAGACTGGAGGATGATCCTACTCTCGGCTCATCCGAGTAATAAAGTGTAGACGGGTAAAAATCTATAGTTTATATCACGTATGTATGTATGTATATACATACACCATAGAAATAGAAGGAAGATGAGCCGAGAGCCGAGAGTAGGATCAAAGATAATTAGATAGAGTGGAAGGTACGCGTATATACGCGTATACAACGATCAATGCCATCTACCAAGTCTGATGCCCAACTACTTAGCCACTTAAGTGTGAGAGAATATATGTGCATGTTATGTGCATGTATATTCGCGAAATATCGGGAGTGGGGGGTATTTAGTTGGGCATCAGACTCGCGAGAGGGCACTGAAGACTGTATACGCAAAACTCTTATGGGACCTTCCACTCTATCTAATTCTCTTTGAGTAGGGGATCATCCATCATCCTCTAGTTTAGAACGGGCATTATAGTTATCGAGAATGAATTTTGGAACGCAGCCTACTTTAGTAGTAAAAGCAGCGAGATAATTCTCGTAAAATTCTTTTCGTTTTTATTATAATGATAATAAACAACGAGAATGAATAGCTTAGGTTTAAATATAATTTTTAGAATGGGTTGTATATGCACTAAAGAGATCATTACGGTAAACTCGAGGAAATATAAGGTCTGCGAACACCTCGGAGATGGGCAAGTTTTATCAAACAATTTTTCATAATTAATATAATTTTTCGCTTATAATTATATTTATTGATAATCGTACAATTTATTGCATACATAATGTACCTCATGTAATAGTATTCCGATAAGAAAGTAGTATTCCTATAAGAATTATTTCCTGGGTCTAAACAATTACAGTTTCTTCTGCTATCCGAAAGTAGAGCGTTCCTATGAAACCTTTCATAAACCGAAATTGCGTAAAGCAAAGAAACAATCGTCATTAATTTATATGGGAAAGATTTGTTTCGTAAATCTTCGGATTTTCTTTAATTAGTATAAACAGGTACCAATGTAGGTCTTTATGCCACTTAGAAGTAAAGTGATGTAAAAGTAAACTTTCGAGAAACGGGATACCTGTATAAAATCTAAATTTACTCAACAACAAATTAAACACAAGAAAAGAGATTTTCTTAAAACATATGCAAAAAGATAGTATTTATAGTATGTCATTACTTTTATAAGAATAATTAATAACCTTAAAAAGTGGGATGACTGGCAGTATGAATAAATTTTACACTAAATTTTTAGTGGATTTAGCACAGTACTTTTGGTTGAGGAAATCATTACACATAAAAAGTACGCTATTAAGAAAATTACTTGTCATGGACCAGAAGATCAGCAATTAGCATCAAAAGAGGTTGAATACTATAAATTGATAAAGCATCCAAATGTTATAGAATGTATAGATTCGACTTGCAAAGGTACAGCAGACCTAATCGTGAATACAACGAGCGAAATGTTAATTGTTTTACCATATTATCATGTAAGTTGACATGGTTTCTTAATAAAAGTATGATGTTTGAAATGTTATATATATGTTTTCTAATAAACCAATTAATTAACTATTGTAATTTTAGAAAGGAACTTTAGCAAATGATTTAGAACAACGAGCAAAGAATTGTAATTACATAAGTCCTACAGATATCCTGAGCATTTTTTTACAGATCTGTGAAGGTGTAAAAGCATTTCATGAGGCTAAACCAGAACCTCTTGCTCATAGAGATTTAAAAACTGCAAATATAGTACTTAGCGACAATGGAATACCTATTATTATGGATTTGGGTATATTAAATTTTATTATATTAGTATTTAGCAAATGTGTATATGAATTTTTGTCATTAAATATAAGACAATGGTTTAGGTTCTGTATCAACTGCCAGGGTTCAAGTATGTGGTACTCAAGCTGCACGGACTTTACAAGACTTAGCAGCTGAAAGATGTTCCATGCCATATAGAGCTCCAGAATTATTCAATGTTGAGAGTTATTGTATGGTTGACGAACGAACAGACATTTGGGTTAGAGTTACAGTGCTTTAACGCTTGCCTTAATTCAAAATAACATGTATTCTGAATTTAATATGTGTCTTTTTTAGTCGTTAGGATGTATACTGTATGCATTATGTTATTTTAAATCTCCTTTTGATACTGTTTACGAACGAGGCGACAGCGTAGCACTTGCTGTGATTAGCGCACATATAACATTTCCAGAAGATGCTCCTTATAATGAGGTAATCTGTTATATATTACGCTTCTTTTAAGTGTGTCCACTGACTAAACATTTTTTATATTAAAATTTGAGTAGCAATACATGAATTAAACAATCAAGTATTTCTCATAAAATTTAAATATTTATAATTCTATTTTGTTTTTTATTTTAAATTATTTCATTAAACATTTATTCATTGTCACATTCTCAAACAAAAAACATATTTTTCTTCTATTAATATCTTAATCAGGCTGCTACAGTGTTTGAACGGGAAAGGTTTAAAGTTCACTAATGTGCTTGTCGAAATTTTACACACTCAGAGACGTCGCATATCAAAACGGCTCTTCCACAATTTACTCAACTCGATAGAAATATTTGAAATTATTATTCACTTTATTTCTTTGTACACTGTTCACAAGACCGATGCATGAATATCGGGATGACAACTTGATAGCCTCGACATTTTGGAATTAGGATTTTCGTCTCCAAATAATCTCTGGAATCTTCTATTAACGGGTGATACGTCTGATAAACTCGTATACGCGCGCGCGCGCGCGCTCACGCACACACACACACACACACACACACAAGATCGTTGTTTTGCTTTTTCAATAAAATTGTACCTCTCTTCATGTACAGGCTTTTATTATAGTGCGGTATAATTTTTTCCATAGATAAATTGTATGTTTCTTTTCCAGGATATGCAAAATTTAATTTTGATGATGTTAAAAGTCAATCCAATGGAACGTCCGTATATATATAGTGTAATAGAGAGCGTGCACGATACTATCGTCAAATTAAAACATGAAGTATAGTCTTATGTCATATCATGGTATAAGATTTTAACTGTACTGCATATAGGGAAATAGCATTGATATTGTATATATGCTATTATACAGGCCTGTAAGCAATATAAAAAAATACGATAAAACACAATACGTACCAAGAAAATGTGAAAAAATATTTTGAATGACCAAGATTGTGAAAATGATATTAACAAAAAGAATAAAGTGTTATTTATAAAATTTCTAAAAACAGAAGATTCGTAAAGATCAAAATACATTCCTTGTATTCTGTAATATATATAATTATAATATAGTCATTTAATGTAAAAAGTAAAATAAGTAAAAACAATATATTTTAATATACATAATTTCACGGAAGAAGAAAGAGAAACGCGCGCGCGCGCGTGTGTGTGTGTGTGTGCGTGCGTGCGTACGTATGTATGTATGTATTTAGTATACATGTATTGTATATGTATATTTACTCATTGAATATGACTTTTTACTATTAGACAGATCATCGATTTAATATTATTTTGTAACTTATTTGTAAATATTTGTAATTATATTATTACATTTGCTTATACAACGAAAACATACAATAGTAAATTATCTTAAAATATATGCTAAAGCTAAAATACCACTTCACATAATTAAATTAATTGATACATATTTTGATTATAAGCGAAATACAAATGCCTCACAAATTAATATCAGTTCGATGATCTGCCTGATAACTATAAATATAAAAAAAAACTATGGAAGTTTTTATTTACAGCAATCGAGATATGGGAAAAATATATGCTTTGCTTTAATATTGTGAACAAAAATTTGTACATGTTTATTATTATTTAATATTTATTTCCTTTACTTATTTTATGTTGTACGCACATACGGATTATATTTAAATTTGTAATTATCGTCTCTAATATTGATTTATAGGTTAGATTCTTATCTTTTAGATATTTATTTTTTATTGCTTATTTTCTATATATATATATATTTTTTTATTGTGATTTAACTTTAAGAGACAACTTGGAATATGTGGTTTTAAATTATATGCGATTTTTTACGATATATTTGTTACCAACGTTTTTTCTTGAATCATAATATGATATGTAGTTGAATTTTTAATAACATGTTGCATGCTATTTAAAATCGCTAATGCAGCTCGAAATCACACTTGTAATAAAGTATTCATTATTTATAAAAGAATGATAAAATAAAAGTTATCTTTACCTCATGTGATTTAAATGCTATGAATGCACATTAATTAGTTCCGATTATTAAATGCTTATTTTTAATGTTACACTTGATTTAATTAACTTATTCGAAATTTGTTCCTTTTTATTTATTCATGAAAATTTTAGAATGTGGTAGTAAGTAGTTAAAGCGTCAAACTAAGAAAATAATCTTGAAATCATTATGAAAGTTTTTATTTACAGCAGGATATACTTAATTTAATAATTTTGAGTGTTATATTAATTATTATAATTATTTAATATATTTCGTATAGTAAAATATTCTGTAAAATTCTGTACAAAGCAAAATTCAAAATTATATTTACGATAAATATCATGATACGATATATCGTGATACTGCGATTCTTAAGAAAGATCGCAATCGTGATGTATGTATGTACAATTTTGTAAATCGTCTCTAGTTTTAACCGGCTCCACGTATATAGATCGTACGATGTGACGTTTCTCGTGACGTCACAATCGTCACATACGATACAATGGCGGCCGTAGCCAACTTGAGAGCGTAAAATCTGACATTTTTTAAATATATGTGGTTCGAATAAAATTGAAATTTGTCATTTATTATTGTATCTTTCGTTTCCTCATGATGATTACATTTGCTGCCGGAATTGAAATACTGTAATGTCGCTTTTATTAATAGAAGATCGAAACATTTTCGTTATATTTTGTTCCGGTATTGTGGCAATATTTTCACACACAAGGCACATTTAAGAAGAGTAATCTCGAGTCTCGAGTCTCGAGCAATCTTTTATGGCAGTGTAAGCGGATGATGTACATCGTGTCATTCTTGGAATTGTTCAAGATCTATCAAATATTCACTGCTCGTGAAGTTATCTGCGTTATTTGTGGCTTGTAAGTGAAGTCGCTATTGAAATACAATTAAATACTCGATAGAAATAGTAATCTAAATTGATTGTACAATTATCGTAGGTTTCTAACCTCTTTCACATTTCGTTGTAATGAATTCCAACAAACCTTTCACCGCGCACTGTTCACTTCACAGATGTGATTATTTCATAATTATTTTCTTTATTCGAGACTACAATAAGTGTGAAGTTATGACAAAATCGAATTGTTCGAACGTACAGTAGTGGGAAAATAGTTAAGAATATACTCTTTATATAAGTTGAAAGCATTTGTTGTTATATTTACAATATTGAAAAAATGTTACAACGAAAAAAGTATTTTTTTGATATTCGATAGTGTCTAACATTATAGTATTCATTATTCTATCAATCAGAATCAGACACACATTTAATGTACATACGTCTAATTTTATTATTTTTTACAATAATTGAAAATATGATTTATACGTAAATTGTTTAATAGAATATCATATTGTTGTTTATTCAGAATTGCGGCTATTATTTTGTCCTTTGTTTTTTTAATTAATGTAAATATATTTTACTTGATATTTGTAAATTTTTGCAACATATTAGATTTTTAATTTCATTTATTGATAAAAGTTATAAATTTGTTTTCAATTTTTTATTATAATTAAATTAGGTTTTGATGAAATTAGCTGAAACTTTGAAAATAAATAGTTTATGTGATGCCGATCAAAAGTCTCAATGGACAAGATTCACAATAATCAACCGTTTAGTTGCTATCAGCGTTTAAAAGTCAAAATAAGATGTTATTTCAGTACTATTGTGGGACGGTGGATTATAATGTATTATTCTACAGAATCACACAACTTATTCTTTTTGTTAATACAAAAATATGTATTTAAGGTAAATGTACCAATGCTGGGACATTTAAGACTTGTACCTTTATTATTTTAGTTTTAAATAAGTATAACGCAAATTAAAATCAAAGATAAAAATATAATACAAGAAAAATATTTTTATCTTTGATTCTTTAATTTTAATTCGCGTTATAACTTATTTAAGGACTAAAATAATATGTATATACATGCATGTATATGTATGTACATGTATGTATATACATATAAGTGAATTATATTATAAGATTATAATACATACGTACATACATATATATATATATATATATATATATATATATATATATATATATTATATATATATATATATACACAGGATGTCAATTTGAAAACTTTCAGTTGGAATATCTCGGTAACTAGTAAAGATACCAAAACACGGTTTGGAGAGAATATAGGGTAGCAAGGGGGACATATACTTTGATTTTAAAAAATTTGACCTTGGGTGGAGGCGTTATGGTCAAATAAAGGTCAACTTAATTTTTTTAAATTAACACATAATTTTTTAAACATCTATGTTTGTAACCCTCCTCATTAAGAGCTCAACGCGCTATGATTCAAAATCTTCGAAGGTCAAATGACCAAATGCAGGCTCACAGTATTATTATCTTTGTACATGTTATGAGACACCTTTTGCAGCTGCAGCTTGCGAATCGACAATGTTGAATTCATTGCAAAATAACCTAACACTTCCATTTGAGTTGCTTTATTCACTAATCTTTGTACGGTTGTTTTTCTTTGCTATTGATCCTGTTTCTTCAAATTTTAATATTAATTGTTGGACGTAGGTGTGACTGACTTTTTTTTCTAGTTTACTTAAACTGGTAAGTACAGTGAGTTTAAAAAATCATATATCCATTTATTAAAATTAAGTTGACCTTTATTTGACCTTGAGGCCTCCACCCAAGGTCAAATTTTTTAAAAGTAAAGTATGTCCCTCTTGCTCCCTTACATTCTCTCCAAATCGTGTTTTGATATCATTACTAATTCCCGAGATATTTTGACTAAAAGTTTTCAAATTGACATCTTGTATATACATATACATACATGTATACATATTTTCTTCACATAAATGTATATTTTTGTATTGACAAAAAGAATAAGTTGTGTGATTCTGTAGAATAATACATTGCAATCCACCGTCCCACAATAGTACTGAAATAACACCTTATTTTGATTTTTGAACGCTGATAACGCTTAAACAGTCGATTATTGTGAATCTTGCCTATTATGACTTTTGGTCAGAATATAGGGATAGACTCTAAACAAAAAAGTTATCTGAGAAAAATGATTATTGCAAACGTATGTACATACACTGAAAGTGCACGCGCCCCACTTTTAGTGTACGTTTGCAATAATCATTTTGCACAGATAACTTTCGGTAATTAATTAGAATACGCGATAAAAAACTTTTTATATACCAACTATTCTCTGCTTTAATAAATTATTTCTGTTTCGTTAACTTGGACGCTCAATATCTGTAGCAGAAATAATTTGTTAAAGCAGGGAATAGTTGGTATATGTAAAGTACATACATATTTACATTTATGCATTATAAGTATGCATACGTTTCAAATTCGCGCACTTTTGCATGCGCGTGCGGCCACAGAGCTGACAGAGCATGCGCATGTGGCCGCGGGGCATATTCATGGTCGCTACATCACGTCGGTATGACAGGATTTCTAACCTGAGAGTCGTCAACTTTAACGCTAAATATCTCGCTTCGCATGGCAAACCGCCGCATTTTTCTGCCAGATTCTTTCGTTTCGTGTCAAAAAGCGTCGAATGAGCATAATTTTATTGATATTCGAGGTGCAGCGCGTATTCTAAATAATTACCGAAAATTGATTGGTCTATTTCCTTATGCACATTGCACATGTGTATATGGACCAATCAATTTTCTTATGCTTACGGATTATACGTTGTGCAGAAGTGTGTGCTCCCCGCTAAACCTAATTATTCTGACAACGGTATCGTATTTTTAGATGTAATCCGCTGGCCACGTCACAGTCTTTTTGTAACAATACATTGTAGAATTTTTATAATGAAGCGAATGTTTTCGCAAGTTGAGGTTAAAACAAGTTGTCGCTTCGTGGGGCGTTCGTTTTGTGCAAAAACGCGTCGATTAAGCTTAAATTCAGCGAAATCGGTGAGGAGAGAGCTCTCCTTAAGTATTACCTTATTATATGTATATATTATTGTATATGCAAATTATTTTTATCAATTTCCCTCTTCAATACGGTATACTTCTTCATAACGGGTCAACTCGGGAAAAAAAATATTCTCGATGCATTTTCTTTTTATGCCTCGTAAAAGTAGTGTGTGTTCGTTGATATATACATGCATACACATGTGAAATGGGGAGTGAGAAAAAGAGATAAAATGACATTGTATAAAAAAATCTTCGTAGAATCATACGATATCTCGTGATATCGCGTGGAGAGACGGGACGATGTTACATATTGCTGTAGCGTCACATTGAACGTTCAGTTAACTGCCACAAGTGACGGTAAGAACTGAGACATCCACGTTAAGTCAAACATTTTTAAAAGGTTTGTAAACATTAATATTTATTCATCCTAAAAATTTTAATGCCAACATAGTCCAGTCACTATGTACAAAAAAAAACGGATTATAAAAGACATAATTCCGACCCAGGAATTTTCTTTTGGGGAGTGTTGGGTGGTTCAAGAGAAGCTTAAGGTAGTTCGATGATGAACGACTTTTGCCAAAAGTGATAGGTTTTAATTTTTATATCGAAAAAAGGAACTCTCTTGAATCGATTAAGCCCAGAAAAAAGATAATTCACCGTCCCGTTCTCAAGATATTTAATTTTAAAATTAGGTGATTTTAATGATTTTAACATTGGTCTAAGAGGAAAAGAGGTTAGTTTCCTATGAATAACACGAGTTTGCGAAAAATCTTTTGCCAAAAATGTCTGAACAATATATATCGATGGAAAGAGGACACTGTGAGGAAGCTTATAGTTAAAGGTGAACACGATCCACCGTACAGTTTTTTTTAAATTAATAATTAAAGTTGAAAACTAGTCAAGCGACGCGTTAACACACACTTTTTTAAATCTAATTCAGGTAAAATATTATTCTACAACGTAAAAATTATTTACAAAATAATCTTTTTACGTCGTTACGAAGCTTTGCGATGCGTTATTCTATTTTTTTATAATTATAAAAATAAAAAAATTATAAACATTGTTTTGACTTCGGCCTTTCATCATCGAACTACCTTAATCTCAAGTTTTCGACCTCTGTTTCCCGTGTGCTTTTTTTTACGGGAGTAAAAAATGTGAAAAAATGGTTTTTCCGCGATAACTTGGTTTCTAATAAAGTTACAAGGTCGAATCGGAGCTCATTTTAAAGATTTTTTTACGCTCTACAAATTATGTCGTATAACATTTTTACGTATGATTGATTGTTTTCGAGACATCGAACGAGAAAGGGAAATAAAAAAGTATGATATTTAGTTTTTTCTTTACTCATTATTGTCGTCCAAAATTGCAAAAATGCTGCAAATGAAACTTGTAGAGCGTAAAAAAACCTACAATTTTTATTTGTTATTTATTTCATTTCGTTGAAAATTACGTTTTGTAGAGCGCCTCAAAGTAGAGAGTCGTCGCCGTCGCGTCAGGCGGTGCGTGATAATAATGTTATATGAATAAATGATACTATATATGAAAATAACAAAACCACACTGTTCGAAAGTTTTGTGTAAATTGTGCTCTGAAAATTTTGTTAATAACCATATTTCTCATCAGTTTATAATATAAACTTGTTATATCTAAATTTTGTCTATATTTTTTAACCAATTTAATATGGTATTTTTTTTTATTTTCACAAACTGCAACAATATTTATTGATATGAAAAAAACTATTAATCTCATCAGTAATTAATTATGTGATATAGTTAAAATAACGAACGAATAAAGTAATATGAACGAAATACTGTTTGTAAAATATTTTTTAATAATTGTTCCTAAAAACTCATATTATTTTAGTAAAAAATTTGAGTTATAAATAATAATATAATTTTATCTATAATTAACTCATCGTGAAAGAGATGGATCTTTTCCTAGCAAAACGAATATAAAAATAGCACAGCAAAATAGAATGAATAATGTTATCCTAAAAATCTGATTTATTTATTGATTTGTTGACAGAAATTTCTAAACAATGGCAGCAAAGGCAATTCAAGAAGCAACTGGGAAGGATTTGATCAATCGTAAGCTTCCTGTTGGAACAAAGGCAGCAAAATGTAGATTTGTACTTATTACGGAAAACACAAACTGGATCGATATCACTAACGAACATCCGTGGCTCAAAACAGAAAGATTAGTTGTTAAACCGGATCAATTAATCAAGCGACGAGGAAAACTCGGATTAATTAAAGTAAATGCAGATTTAAGTACAGTACAAAAGTGGATTGACCAGCACATGAACAAAGAGCAACGCATTGGCAAGACAGTCGGAAAATTAAAAACATTTATAATTGAACCGTTTATACCGCACAAATTGGTAAGGTTTGCTTTATTATTTTTTTATATACAATGCGTCCAAAAAGTTCTAAAACTACCTTATTAAAACAATAGTTCGAGTAAAAGATTTTACTTTATTTGTAATTTAACATAAATCATTTTATCTATCGATATAGTGTAATACAATATTCAACAATGATCGCTATATAAAAATGATTTGACAGAGGTGCTAAATTTCCTTCGTTAAAAATCTTTTAATGTCTTTTTGTCATTGTCAAAAAGTGATCTTCTAAGCGATTATTGATGTTTGTTGGAAAATAGAAGTCTAATAATTATTATTATAATAACGAATTAAATGAAAAGAAAGAATAATGCAATATAGTCATTAGTTGATAAGTATATTTAACAGCTGAAAAAAATGTGTGATTCGAATAATACAATTAAAGAGAAAAAGCTGCATTACTTTTAAATAAAATTTACCATTTGATTTTGCGGTTAGGTATTTGATAAGCCTTTCCAATCAAAAAACCCAATCGATATTCTTTTGACCTTTGACTTTATCTGTCGCACTTTCGATGGCCATAGCTTGTTTGGACACTTTTATCGTTTCAGTAGCTGATTAAGTTTAATGTAAAACTTTAACAACACGATTCATTTTTTAATCAATGACAAGCAAAAAAAATTTTTCAATTTCTATTATGTATATATTAGCAGCTCAGACTATATTAATGGATCGTGCAAATTGGATACAAAGGTTGGCAGTTATAGTAGTAAAAATTTTAAATAAATTACGAATAAGTAATGTTCGTAGTTTTTTCATAATATATAGAATCAGTTTCAGAACTTTGTTAGACACATTACATATAGCGTTTTACAGGTGTCGATTTTTAGAAGACAAGAAATCATGCTTATAAGATGTGTGACAGTACAGAATTATTATGAATTAAATACTATACATATAATATATAATACATCTTTATATTTATGTCATAGGGGGAGGAAGCTTATGTCTGTATCTATTCTCATCGTACAGCTGATACAATATTATTTCATCATCAAGGTGGTATCGATATCGGAGATGTCGATGCTAAAGCTTTGAAATTAGATATACTGGTTGGTGGTGAGATGCCTGATCGATCTACATTGATTGATAGACTTTTGATTAATGTTATGGACGATAAAAAAATGTAATAATGTCAAATCATCTTAAATGATATATTATAAATGTTATAGCTTTTTGTTTCTACTCTTTTTTTTATTTTAGGGTCATTGCTGAATTCATAGAATCTCTTTATAAGCTCTACGTTCATTTATATTTCACGTACTTGGAAATCAATCCATTAGTGATAACGGATACCGCAATTTATGTTCTCGACCTCGCAGCTAAATTAGATACTACGGCGGATTTCATATGTAAACCAGATTGGGGAGAGATCGATTATCCACCGCCATTTGGAAGAGATGCTTATCCGGAGGAAGCCTATATAACTGATTTGGATGCTAAATCTGGCGCCAGTTTAAAGCTGACGATTCTTAATCCAGACGGTCGCATATGGACTATGGTTGCTGGCGGTGGTTGGTAGACGCGGTCATATATAAAATAACTTGCATTTACTCTTTTACAATTTCGTTTTTTCATATCAAACAATTTCTTTGTTTTGTACCCGAATACCATATTGATGTAAATTTTATAGGTGCATCAGTGATATATTCAGATACAATTTGCGACTTGGGAGCAGCTGGTGAATTGGCCAATTATGGTGAATACTCTGGCGCTCCTAGTGAACAACAAACTTACGAATATGCAAAAACTATATTGAGTTTGATGACAAAAGCAAAGCGTTCTAATGGGAAAGTACTTATCATAGGAGGAGGAATTGCCAATTTTACAAATGTAGCTGCGACATTTAAAGGCATTGTTAAAGCTCTTCAAGAATATCAATCTAAGCTAGTGGAATATGATATAAGAATTTTTGTCAGAAGAGCTGGACCTAATTATCAAGAGGGCTTAAGGTAAAGGAGGAAAATTTCTTACTTTTATTAATCTATATATATATGTATAAAGGAAGATGTCCTGACTGACTGACTGACTGACTCACTCACTCACTCACTCATCAACGCCCAGCCCAAACCCCTGAATCGAATTTTTACCAAAAGTATATGAAATAAGGGTAGAATTTTCTGGGGAGTGCCACTATGTGTATAGTTTTTCGTTACCGATTTTCTGGAAACCGGTTTTTCTAATTTTTCTAATTTTTCGAGAAATAATTGATTAAATCTCAAAGAATTATAGACCAAACAGGGGTAGAAATTTCCGGGGAGTGCTATAAAGTGTATTTTTGGAAGGCGGTATCGAAATTTTTTCAATTTTTTTGAAAATTAATCGACCGAATCTTAAAGAATTGTATATGTAGTAAGGGTAGAATTTTCTGGGGATTTTTTCGGAAACCGGTTTTTTTAATTTTTCCAATTTTTCGGGAAATAATTGATTGAATCTCAAAGAATTATACATGAAGTACGGGTAGAATTTCCCGGGGGGTGCTATAAAGTGTACTATTTTTCGTTACCGATCTTTTTGGAAACCGGTTCCGAATGACCGAATCTCAAAGAATTGTACATAAAGGAGTTGAATTTACCGGAAAGTGCTATCAAGCATATAATTTTTCGTTACCGATCTTTTTGGAAACCGGTATCAGAAGTTTGACGAATTTTTCTGGAAATAATTTATCGACTTTTAAAGAATTGTATTTAAAACAGAGGTAGAATTTCCCGAGAAGTGCTATAAACTGTATGTTTTTCATTACCGATCTTTTTGGGAACCGGTATCTTTTTAAAATTGGTTACGAAATGAAAGAGTAAAACGTGTTTTCAACGAATTTCTTAATATCTCTTTTTATCAAAATCAAAAATACATGAAATAGGGGTAGAATTTTCTGGGGAGTGCCATGATGTGTACAGTTTTTAGTTACTGATTTTATGGAAACCGGTTTTTTTATTTTTTCTAATTTTTACTTTATATATAACGTTTTAGACTTATTTATACCGATTAGCGACATCATCCTTTGATTTACCCTGACGTTTTTTAGGAAATTTTGAGATTGCTCGCTCGCGATAAACAACTTCGATTTTTCACTTAAAAAACCAATGAATACGTTAACACTTATCTTTTTGGAAATCAAAAATTTTTCGAATTTTTCGGGAAATATTTGATCGAATGTTAAAGAAGTGTATAATTTTTCATTACCGATTTTTTTGGAAATTGGCTTTAAAAAAATGAGAGAGAAACTATTTGCGTGTTTTAATACACATGTTCTCTGGGGCGAAACCCGACGGGGCATGCTAGTATTTATGTATATATTTAAAATAATAAATTTTTTTAATAGGATTATACGGGAAGTTGGTAGACGTTTAGGAATTCCCGTTCATGTATTTGGTCCCGAGACACATATGACAGCTATATGTGCTATGGCACTAGAAACGAAACCAATTCCCGATCCAGAAGCTCAAGAATTTTCAACCGCGAATTTTCTCTTACCTTCCGGACAAGATGTCGGACCACCGTGCACACCGTCCAAGAATAACGTACATTCGTCATCGGAGCAGTCTAATTTGAAAACTACAGATGCAGTAGATTCAAGTAACGACGGTAGACAACTTTTCAGCAATAAAACGAGATCTATTATTTGGGGTATGCAAACTAGAGCGGTCCAGAGTATGCTGGATTTTGATTTTGTTTGTCGAAGATCCGAACCATCCGTCGCTGCTATTGTTTATCCTTTTACTGGTGATCACAAACAAAAGTTTTATTGGGGTCATAAAGAGGTGAGTTTCAAATAAAGAAGAAAGTCGAAAAAATCTTGGTGATATTAAAAAGCATATTCGTAAATTTTAGCATATTATAATAATTAAATATTGGTAATATTATCACCAAGTTATTATCAAAATAAATATTAGTTTTATTTCTTGTAAATAGGTTCTTATTCCTGTTTATAAACAAATGAAAGATGCTATGGCTAAACATAAGGACGCAGACGTAATGATTACGTTTGCCTCTCTAAGATCTGCTTACGAAAGCACCATGGAAACGCTAAAATTTCCGCAAATCAGAACGATTGCCATAATTGCGGAAGGTATACCTGAAAATATGACTAGAAAATTGATTCTATCGGCGCAACTGAGGAATGTGACTATAATTGGACCGGCAACTGTGGGAGGTGTAAAGCCAGGTTGTTTTAAAATCGGTAATACCGGCGGAATGATGGATAATATTTTGCACAGCAAATTATATAGACCTGGCAGGTAATATAATTCGGATTTTTAAATGTGATGAGACAGTTAACAAAATCAATCGGCTGATCAACGATAACATTATTTTCAGTGTCGCTTACGTTTCTCGTTCCGGTGGCATGTCAAACGAATTAAATAATATAATCTCCAAAGCTTCTAACGGCGTATTAGAGGGTGTTGCCATCGGTGGAGATCGTTATCCAGGAACTACTTTTATGGATCACATAATGCGTTATCAAAAAAATCCCGATGCGAAACTAATTGTATTGCTCGGAGAAGTCGGTGGTGTCGAAGAATATGAAGTATGCGAAGCATTAAAAACAGACAGAATAACAAAGCCATTGATAGCTTGGTGCATTGGTACCTGCGCCAGTATGTTCAATTCTGAGGTGCAATTTGGTCATGCTGGCTCGATCGCAAACTCCAATCTTGAAACGGCTTCTGCGAAAAATGCAGCATTGAAGGCTGCTGGTGCATATGTCCCAAACAGTTTTGATAATCTTGGTGATCTTATACAAAATGTTTATGAACAATTGGTAAAGGATGGCACAATAGTGCCGGAACCCGAAGTTCCTGTGCCAACAGTACCAATGGATTATGGATGGGCCAGAGTGAGTTTTGTTTATCTATTGATCTGCTGTAGCCTATTTTCACTATTAAGAAGGAAAATCATAATAGTGATATAAAAGTAATATATATTGTAAATTACATGTCAGCGAAATATAACACAATTGAATATATTTTTAACAAAAATAGATAAACGCAAAGCATTTCCGCTCGAAATTATTTAATCTTAATATAATATAATTCATTTGTACATTGTATAAGATAATCACATTATATACTTGACTATATAGATGTATACATGCGCACCCACTTATATGCGCGTGTGTGTGCACGCGCGCGCTTATATGTACAAATACATATATGTATAAGTGCGCGTGCGTGCGTGCAACAAAATAAGCGTTGACTTATTTTTGCATGTAATTGCTATTTATTAACATAATTGGAGATTAAATTATAATATTTTATATTGTACAAACAGGAACTTGGCTTAATACGCAAACCTGCATCATTTATGACATCAATTTGTGATGAACGTGGGCAGGAATTATTATATGCAGGTATGCCTGTAACTGAGGTTCTGAAGCAAAATGTGGGTATCGGTGGCGTTGTGTCACTTTTGTGGTTTCAACGTTGCTTACCTCTAACTTATTGTAAATTTCTTGAAATGTCGCTGATGCTCACGGCTGATCACGGCCCGGCTGTTTCCGGAGCTCACAATACTATCGTCTGTGCACGTGCTGGAAAAGACTTGGTTAGCTCTCTCGTTTCAGGACTTCTGACAATTGTAAGCAAAAAATTAAATCTTAGCAAACAATATGTTTTTTCAATACTTCAATTATCCATTAATACGCAGGGAGACCGTTTCGGTGGTGCCTTAGATGGTGCAGCTCGTATGTTTTCCGAGGCATACGATACCGGTTTACATCCACAAGAATTTGTAAATAATACACGTAAGAAGGGCGAACTGATCATGGGTATTGGCCATCGTGTTAAGTCAATCAACAATCCAGATATGCGTGTAAAACTTATCAAGGAATTTGTGTTGGAGAATTTTCCGGCAAAACCTTTGGTCGAATATGCTCTAGAAGTTGAAAAAATAACGACCAGCAAAAAGCCTAATTTAATTCTTAATGTGGATGGTATTATTGCTTGTTCTTTCGTCGATATGCTGCGGAACAGTGGTAGTTTTACGAGAGAAGAGGCGCAAGAATATATTGAAATAGGTGCCATAAATAGTTTGTTCGTCCTCGGTCGAAGTATAGGATTCATCGGTATGGTTATACGTATATATTTTATGTGTCTTAACATGCATTTTATTGTACACATTACGTAAGGAAACAATATAAGTGTAATCAATTAATTCAACGAACTTTTTTCTTTTTAGGTCATTACATGGATCAGAAAAGGTTAAAACAGGGTCTTTACCGCCATCCGTGGGATGATATTTCTTATGTACTACCTGAACAATATAATTAAATCATTAAATAATGCATAATGATATAATATATAAATATAACGCTTAATGCCTCATCGTTAATCGCTCAGTCCAAAGACCGTCTTAAAAATAATTACGAGAGAAAAGCATTAATTGTTCATCTGGATCATTGGCATTGATTAATTATCAATTGAAAATGATATATGTAAGATTGGACTGTCGATCACATGCGATAAAAACACTATATCCTTATTTTTAAAAACAAATTGTTAATTTTATTTTGTGACATTGATTAATCACTCATAATTAGACAATTTTAAGATGCACATTGTGAAAAGATAATATATGGCAATATAATTACATAATTATAGCTTTATAGCTTTATATCAGCTTTATAATTTAATATAAACGAATAAATTCTTTAAAATGTTTGTCAAACACATTCCATTAATGTGCATTTTTGTTCGAGTAGATACTAGATGGTGAAATTGAAGTGTTCAACGACTTTTATTCTAACTAACTAACATGATTTTAATCGCAACTATTTTAAGTAGAAACATTATTGTACCGCTTATTATTATTGTTAGTTATATAATTATTATAATTAGTTATAATAATAATTATATACTACTAATCATGCACAATTCTAATTATATGGATTATAAAGAAAGTAGTAAATATATATTTATGAAGGCTGTTTAAGGTTTTATTTAATATTTCTCTATTACATATTTTACACATTTCGCAACGTGTATAGATATCGAAACAATAAAAGAATATGAATAAAAAAATATCAAAAAAGTAAATCAAAATTTAAATAATCGATTACATAAAAATAGTAAATTTTTGTAAAATATTGAATGTTTGGTACTGCTTTGTAAATAGTTAGTAATCATTAGTTGATAAGTTCGACTTGTACATACATTTATTGTCGCGCGAACAAAGAACCTTGATTTTTCTGAAAACTTAAACACATATTAATAGTGCCTTTTAAGTAACGAATGATACGTTTAAGGGGATCCTGTAGTGGCGGTAGTTACCGACATTTTTTCATTTTAAAGAATCTTTGAATTGGCTTTACAGAATTGCAAGTTTTTGGTCTAGAATTAAAGTACGCACAAAAATCTACATTGCCTTATACGATTTCATATCGGGAACGAAAAAAAATTAAAATTTTTACTAATTTGGGCACATACAACTGTCATCTAACGACAATAACAAAATTACCGCAGTTTATATATGTATAATGACACCAAGGCGACGTAGGGACAACATGTAGGAACAATATCGTGTAAATAAAACTAAGATTCAACGTCTAGAAAAAAGATTCTGTAAAATGAAGCTTTGCATGCAAAGCACTGATATATATACATGGATTGCCGACCGCCTTTGTCGGCAGGACTCAATAGCGTCTCCAAATGGGCGGCCGCTATCTTACCCGGCAATTTGCCTCCGAGCGGGAAATTCAAATAAGTTTAACTGAAACTTACGTTTATGTAACGTTTCTTGCAATTATTAATTAAAAAAATTAGCATTATTAATAAAACAAATTATTAAATAGCTCAAATATTACAAGATTTTGTTTAATAAAACAATAATGCTTTATTCAGATTTTTTAATTTAGAACAAAGATTTCTATTTACGTTGCGATATTACAATCAACTTGTCGTGATTCGAGGTATTCCATTGTCGTTCACCTATATTAATTAATTTTTTAAAAACTACCTCAACGTTTAAGGATGTATTGCAGGTACAGTCAAATCTCAAAATTATTCAATATAAATTTTTTATGCACCTACGTACCTATGCGCACCTGTACGCACCCACCTGACACAGTCACAGTCCACCACGCATGCGCGTACCTTTTACGTGTAAAATGACGGACCTTCAATTGGGTATGTATATGTACGTACGTACATACATCGCCAAGAGCCTATCGGCAAACCATGTATATATATCAGAGTGATGCAGAGGCACATGCAAGTTGACAGGATGAGCAGTAAGTTGCGTGTAACAGTAGTTGCCGGATCTTTTGAGAGATGGCGCTGCAGTCGCTGCAATCTGACAAGGACAGACGTATCTCGTTAGACAAGGATAGATAGATCGCACAGATGTCTCGTTAGATGAGGACAGATATATCGTTAGTATCGTTACTATCGTTAGACCAGAGAGAAGAATGAGACAAAGAGAATTAGATAGAGTGGAAGGTACGCGTATATACGCGTATACAACAATCAATGCCACATCTACCGAGTCTGATGCCCAACTACTTAGCCACTTTTGCTCAAAATGTAATCGAGATGTAAGTGTGAGAGAATATATGTGCATGTTATGTGCATGTATATCATGGTATAAAGAAAAGAGGTATGCTCTTACGCATCATTCTATTAGCCAATCAGCGATCTGGAACAGGTAGCCTTCATATTGCTTTCTCAGCCAATGAAAATAGACCGCGTTTTTAAAAGATCGGCAAATTCCAAAACAAGTTTGAGATTATGGCTGTGTTCCAAAATTGACTGCCAGTGCTAAAAATTTATAGTGCACGTAACGGAAAATATAGATTTTCAGCGCTGGCAGTAATTTTAGAGAACACAGTTTTATACTTAACAATTTTCTATGCATAAACAACCGTCAAATATTAAGCTACAATAAAATTGAAAACTATTTTTCTAATTGAATATATTAATAAAGAAATAAAACAATGATGGTAAGCAAGTAAATTATTAATAAATATATACATAGTATTAAAATATAAAAAAATTAAATTAAATAAAAAATATGTATTTTTGAATTTTTTAAAACAAAAAAAATAAATTATGTATTTAGTAAAAATATATTAAAATTCTTTTTGTAATAGCACAAATAGGTAAATAAAAAGACGGTATAATAATCTCAAATATGTAAATAATTTATTTTTAAAAACTACTTAAAAAATTTTGTGATTTTTTTCGTATTTTCTTTTCTTTTACATTCTCGTACCTATTTTTACATCCCTTAACACTGCACACAGACATATTTACATCTTTTGTAATACGGTAGTTACGATTCCGTTCTGGGGGTCAATCATGAATCTTTTCCTCTAGGGTAGAAACGTGAAAAATGAAAAATCTCTCTTTCTATTGATGTTAAATAAAAAGAGATAGTATCGTGTCTTGTGCCTCGCCGACTGCCAAGTCTCGAGTTGGCAAATCGACGATGCGCACGTCACATTTGTAAATATTTATTTAGTCATATTTACAATTTTTATATTTATAACTTTTAAATATGCATTATATATATATATATATAATGCATATTTAAAAAAATATATATAATTTATTTATTCGTATATATATATATATATACGAATAAATAAATTATATATATTTTTTTTAATATGCATATATGTGTATATATATATGTGTGTGTGTGTGTGTGTGTGTGTGTGTGTGTGTGTGTGTGTGTGTGTGTGTGTGTATATATGCATATTAAAAAAATATATATATATTTATTTATTTATAAATGTAAAAATTGTAAATAAAATAAAATAAATATTTATAAACACTAATTCAGGAAGGAAAGGATTTAAGATAGCTGCTATATTTTCCAAACCTTTTTTTGTTAATAACTTTTTAACGAATAACGACCGCCGGTTAAAACCTTCTAAAGATCAGAATGACCGGCTAAAACCTTGGGTGCGTTCAGCCGATACTCCGCTAGCCTAGCAATCGTGAGCGGTCGCTCGTTTCCTCTCTTTTTAATCCATTGGGTGAAAGGAGAGGAAACGAGCGAAAACGAGCGACTGCTCACGATTGCTAGGCTAGCGGAGTATCGGCGGAACGCAGCCCTTGTGAAGGTCAACCTCACTCGGTGACCTTCACAACATATGTCAAGGTCAAGGTCATTGGCGAGTGCGGTATTAACACAGTATAAGTAAGAACAGTATTAGGTTCACTCCCCTAAAAAGTTGGTAAATGAATATGGCAATTCGCACAATCAAAATAACATGGCGGCTGTCATCTGACAGTTCATTTGGTTAGATACATCAGCGCGTCAGCTGTATTGTATTTGTATTTATTTAAAAAAAAAATTTTTTAATAAAATTATAATGAGTAATAAAAGTGGTTATGTGTATTTAAAGATTGTGGGAGAGATCAAAGGAAACTTTATTCCGATTTCCGAAAGATTCAGAAAGGTATATACGTATTCATTATGACAAATACATGAATACATAAATACGTTAAATACACATAAATACATAAATATATTAACACATTAATACATAAATAAATGTGCTATTCGTATATTATGTAATAAGATACATAATCAATAAATACATTTAAAAAAATTAATACCTAAATATATTAATACATTAATATATATCAAGACATGAATGCATTAAATATATTAATGTATTAATATATATTTATGTATTAATTATTTTAAATGTATTTATTGATTATGTATCTTATTACATAATATACGTCTAGCATATTTATTTATGTATTAATGTGTTAATATATTTATGTATTTATATGTATGTAACATATTTATGTATTTGTTATAATAAATACGTACCTTTCTGAATCTTTCGGAAATCAGAATAGTTTCCTTTGATCCCACAATCTTTAAATACATATCGATAACCACTTTTATTACTCACTATAATTTTATTTTAAAAAATTTTTTTAATAAATACAAATACAATACGCGCCGATACATAAAATACAGTAATAAAAATATGTTATTTGAATATTATGTAATAAGATAATAATTAAATAAATACATAAAAAAATTAATACATTAATACATAAATAAAATGAATAAAATGTGTCGTGATATTTTTGCTTCAAATATTTAATTAATATCTAATGTATAATATATTTCTTATATTTTTTTCATTTCTTATATAATTATCACAAGCGGTTTTTATTATTTAAATAAAATGCGCATGTATTTTTTATTTATGTGCATGTATTGTGACATTTTTGCTTCGAATATTTAATTAATATATATTTCTTATATATTTTTTTTACATCTTATACAATTTATCAAACGGTTTCTAGTAAGCGGTTGAAATAAAACACGCTCGCACAATCAACATCATGGCGGACGTTTGCCACAAGAACAAAAGGCTTCGACACGGAGTGAACCTACTGTTCTTACTTATACTGTGGTATTAATATGTAATTACGGAATTTTATTATATGCATCTTGTTGTGGACGAAATTTGCAACAAAAAAGGACCCTTGTATTTTTTTCGTACGACAAACGCTGATTTTTTTATTGACGCACAAAGTTAAGCGTTATCCGACCTGTGCGCAATATTAGAACTGACTTGACGATAAATGTTTTTGAGATCGTTATTGTAGATAATTTTACGCTCTAAAAAAAGACTGTATAGTTTAGTTACCCTATCTTGCTTAGTTTTTAAGATATTTGAAAAAAATTGCGTTTTTTGTTGATAATATTGTTAATAACTTTTATTCCCCATTAATTTTGCGAAGCAAAATAAATCCCACTTATTATAGCACCTCAAATCAAAGCGATTAATGGTGGTTGCAACTTGGAAGAATTAATTGGAAAGTTCGATGTCTAATATGACTAGCCTATTGATAGAATATATGAAATACATTTATGCATCAATATAATGTTATAAAAATATAGAAAATATATTACGAGAAAAAATATATCAATTCTTGTTAGGCGCAATTAACTCGTAACTCATCACTAACAATTAACTCACTAGTGATTGATTAATAGAATGCAATTCACTGAAAACTAAATAATAATAATAATAATGATAATAATAATTATTATTATTAATTTTCTTATACAATATTTATACTTCATAGCTCAATTAACATAATTCTTGTCCCCTCCAGCTTGAAGGAGCGTTATATTACATTTACTGCGGCTCTCGTCGTCTTCCCTTTGTTACATTATTTAAAGTATATACTTGGCATATAAAAATTACAAGGATAAATTTATAATGATAATGGTAATAATGGTAGATTGTTATGTATATAGTAATAATAAGATAACGGTAGTTCTAGCGATAATAGTTGCATATATAGTAATAGTTGTAGAAATTAGTAATATATATATATACATATATATACATATATATATATATATATATATATATATATATATATATATATACACATATATATATGGGCAATTCCACGTCAAATCGGACAAGATTTGACCTCGTATTTTTTAAATTGATTGAAACTTTTTTTACATGAAATATACATAAAATAAGCAGATACGTATTTTTTTGTTTGTCCAAAAAATTTTTTTTACAAAAGTTATAAACAATACAATTTTCGTCAAAAATGAAGAAGTCGTCTACTTTACAAATTAATATCTCTGGTTATATTTGTCGTAGAGCAATTTTCAAAAAAGCATTTTAAAGCTAAGAAGGCAATCTTTGAAAAAAAAAGTTCAAGTTACAAGAAATTGCAAATTCTAATTGTTATAAGCAATTGAAATGTTTAATTAATTTGTTCACTAAAAAGAACATTTTTAAAAATGTTTTAAATAATGCTATCTTATTCTTTATTTCATTCTAAAAGTACACATTTTTTTTATGGAGAAACGATGGATTCTATTTTTTATATAATTTTAATGACTCGCGTCTCTAGTTCGACCAAGTAGCGCGGCGCATCGATGCCGTCGATTACTTTGCCACCTGTATTTTGGGGACTAATATGAGTAATATATATTATAGGATTCTTAATGGTGTTTTCAAAATAATGCAATAATCTCTTTTGTTTCGAGAAAAGGATGTTGTTTAATTAATTGTACATAACGCTTTATCTTCGGCTAGCTAAGTTTCGTTTTTGGAATGGTTATAATGATTAACAAATCTTAAATTATTCGCATCTTTGTCTAAATTTTGATTCCTGGAATCGGAGCCTAAGAGTGAGAAATAGTGTGCCTCTCGTCTTTTTAACGATTTACGTTATATGTCACCGTCTGCTTTATTTTCGTCAGCATTTCTTCTCTTCGATATCGGTCGTATAATAATAAACATCCGCTCTTAGCAGTATCGGAACGAAATATTATTCGGTAAACCGTCGTCATTTAAATTTTCGTCTCGCTTACAATTAAAAATAGTACAATTAAATAATAATACAATTTAAAAAATCACAAGATTATTTTATTACATTAACGATAGAACATTTGCTTGAAAATGAAAACTCTCGAACTTCAATTTGTTTTTTATCAATTGGTATAAACGAATGAAATTTTTTTGTACCAGTTATGGACACAGCGCAGTCAAATCGTGGCTTTAAAAAATTAAAATAATTATTGTATTCCGCTTGATCAAAGTATAAACATTCTATATTTGGAGTATTTATTTTCGCCTAGTTAAATAAATCTCTTGGAGTTTTAATAATTTCATCTGAATGTTGAAGACTATATCTTGCTGCTAATCTTTTAATTGTTCCGCCAATTCCGTCGCAGGGTCCTTTGCCATGAGACGTGGCAAAGAAATGCCATTCTGCAGTTAAGCCAAAGTCGTTGTAATGGTGGGAGAGATTGATAAAATTCTTTTTATTTTTATATTGTGCTCCAGCACCGTCAGTAAAATAAATAATTTTTGCTACATTGTTTGTTATGTTCTTGATTATTTCAATAACTTGTCTTTGAAATAAGTGAACAGCAACAATATCATGTTTCAAGCAGTCTGATATTGCAGCTAAGCTTCTATGTTTCAGTGTTGATTCTTCTTTGTAGTAAATAACAAAAGGATGTATAGTTGCTTGATCATTGTTCCAATGCACTCCTTAAATTGCATCTTGAAATACAAATGCATAGTTTTCCGAAAAATCACCTGTTACAAAATACATTCCTCGTTTGTTAAATTTTCCTTTTTATGTTTTAAGAAGTTTGATTGTTGCTGAGCAATAAAATTATGTGATAATAATTTTGGTAAGACAGATGACAATTTTCCCCAAAAATCTGGTACAAAGGTCTGCATCGTTTCCAAAGTTCTCGATCAACAGTAACCCATTGTTTATACACAATTGTGTCAGTAAATTCTTCATCATAAGCAGATTGTAATGAATTAATAAGATCTGTTGTTCCTGGGCATTTTTTGCAACAATTTAAATTACAATCTGCTGTTGCATTTTTACAAATAATTTGGTCTAAGCAATCGCGATATTAAAATGCTTTTTTGAAAATTGCTCTACGACAAATATAACCAGAGATATTAATTTGTAAAGTAGACGACTTCTTCATTTTTGACGAAAATTGTATTGTTTATAACTTTTGTAAAAAAAATTTTTCGGACAAACAAAAAAATACGTATCTGCTTATTTTATGTATATTTCATGTAAAAAAAGTTTCAATCGATTTAAAAAATACGAGGTCAAATCTTGTCCGATTTAACGTGGAATTGCCCATATATACATACATATATATATAGCAACTATAGCGGTGGTGATAATGTTACTGACAATCGTTAATCAGATAACTATAGGAATTATTGTGTAAATCACCGTTTCGCACGTATACTTGCATGAAGTCCGATGTTAAATTTCTCTTCCTCTCTTTGTGATCGTGTGATATCTTTTTTACGGAGCTGCATATTTTGTCATTTGTGCTTTCTTTGTTTTTTCTTTTTGCTAATATGTACTTCTTTTTAAGCAGTAATGTTAACCATTACTATTCTTGATTCTTGATGCGCTGATTTTTGTAATACTGCTTCGTTTTCTTAACAGGCAATAGATATGACAATAGATCTGATTCGCGCGTCGTATCATTTCTTCGTACACAAATTCTTTGGGCCGATTTCACAATCTCTTATATTAACTTAATCCTCCGATTAAATTCACTCTTCGTCTCTTTCTAAGGGGGACAGTTAGAAAGAGATGCAGAGTGAGTTTAATCGGAGGATCAAGTTAATCGGAGACTGTGAAATCGGTCCTTTGTTGTTAACGTCACAATTAAAAAGTGCCCTGTTTCTCACAAACTACATTATCTTACATTTACTACAGAAAATATGAAGTAGTATATGAAATTATCTCCAAACAAAATGTCACAAATTATCGCACATTGCGCAATGCACTTGTACATTCTCTTCGGATATTATCGTAAATCTTATATTATATATATATATATATATATATATATATATATATATATTCTCTTAATCACAAATATCGTGTAGTCAGGATGATTAACACATAATGCTTTAGTAGATTAGAAAAGATTAATCGTATCTCACAGTCTACTTATTATTACTTACTTAGTATTACTTATTTATTGAAAAATAAAATTCATTTTATTCGTAAAATTATTCATTCAAAAATGATAATAAATAAATAATGAAATTGCTGTTATAAAATTTGGAATAGTTACTATCGTATTAAATGTCTTTTATATCTATTTATAAAATTTGTATAAAATCCTTATTGTTGATTAAGCATCCTTGATTTGTAGTATCGTGCCTTTGTGTATATCAGTACGCCCATAAGAGAAAATTAATCTATCAACTATGTACAATAAGTTTGTCCTGTTTATTTAATATTTAATAAGAATTTGTTTTTGTGTATATTATATAATATAACGTGACTAATTATATACTACTTCATATTTAGGAAATGTTGCTTCTTGTATTTGCAACGTCATTGTCTTTTTATTTGCTGTCACAATTACCTGCAGGACGCAGATAACATTATTATATAACAAATAAACGTCTTTTATCATTGACGGTTTAGGCATTTGCTGCAGAGAAACATCAAGTATGAAATGTAAACTCATATGACATAACAATATCGCTGTTCCTCGATATAGAAAAAAGCATCAGTAATATACAACATTCTTTTTTTCATAATCAAAAATTACATTATTTCATAATCAATGTCCCTTGTATTAAATGTGAACTCGTTCTACCTCTGTATTAAAATGAGCCCAACGATATATATACAATATTTATTCTTTAATTGTAATTTCGATTATATAAGTCCATCTCTCCAGACTAACAAATTTATATTTTCTTCAGTGACTTGGGGACAAGCCGCTCCGTTCCAATTTTTCCAATTAGTGCGCGACTTGTATTACACTTAATGCCCAATGATATTCAACGGAAAATTATATTACACATTCAATTTACATTAGAAAAGTATTAATCGCACTGCAGATTATGCAAAAAAGTTGATAAATCTATTCAAAATATACATACAAATTATATATATTATTATCATACATATTATAACAAAAACATATATATATATATGTACACATGTATAGTTATCTTTTAAATGTTTATATCAATCACACGTTGTTTCGTCGGAAAAAAAAAGAATTTTATACAATTTCCGTTAACGAGTAAGTTGGATTGACAAAAGCGAATTTTTTTCGATTATTAATGAACTTATTTGAATGGAGGATCGCAACATTTAATAACGGCTCGATAAATTATATTATTTAAGATTAGTAATACAGCACGGTTCACCGTAATGAATCTAGACTGTCTAGAAATTACAGGATTGTTAATAAATAGTTATATAATATATATATATATACAATATATATTAACAATCCTGTAATTTCTAGACAGTCTAGATTCATTACGGTGAATATATATATATATATATATATATGTGTGTGTGTGTGTGTGTGTGTGTGTGTGTGTGTGTGTGTGTGTGTGTGTGTGTGTGTGTGTGTGTACACACTACACTCACACATACGCGTACCTATACTTATGTACATATTAACTAGCAGTATATAATACCACTCAACATATATATATCGTACGAAAGTTTGGAATAAAAAATCTTGATTTCCCGCTAACTCAGGAAATGAATTAAGGAAGAATATTCAATGAAAATTAGTCACTTTTCTGTAAAAAGAAAACAGAATGATCGTATGTAACATTATTTACGTTTCGGGTTGTCGTAAATGTGCTTTCACTGAGCAAGCGTGCGAATGTTTGATTGAAAATTATAAGAGGCTCGATGAACCGCATGGCATATGATATGTATAACGATAATCGGGTCTTCTACATGATTTATATATACGGATATTCCTTTAAAAGCGCGAGACGAATCAACCTTTGTTTGTCGTCAAGTCCCAATGTAATTCAACATTTTTCGGTATTGCTGAAGACAATACGTGAATTCATACGAAGTGCTGCAGTGAAAATCAGCATGGATAAACAGTTGCGATGCACAAAATCGAATCAAGTCGACTCTTTTGTTAGAAATAAATTTATCCGAGTCAATGTGCGATATAAGAATCAATGAGAAAGAGATAAAGCAGAGAATCAGAGTAACAATTACCATTCTTGGAAAAAGACATAGCGTATATCAAAGTGGAGATATATCATCCATAAATAATCTTAATACTCGCTTATTCAAATTCTATTCAATATCGATAAGCTAGAAACCGGACTTTACAAGTTTCTTCTCTCTCCCTCTCTTTCATACTTATGTGTACATTTATATTTAGATACATAGAAAATGTCGAAGCTGCTACATATAGTAAACCATGACGTGCATATATGCAATGACCCCAGATAGCCAAATGCTGTGTTTGCTGCCATGTTGCCAACAAGCAGCTTGTCGTTAATGCAACTAATTTTGACAAACTCGGGACAAGGTGAGACAGCATTATACTTGTCGGGTTGAACTCATATGAATTATATTTCTATTAACAGCAAATTGATTGCAACGTGACAGCATCAATTTGTGAGGGATTTGTGACAATTTTATATTGTCAACACTTCGTTACGAGATACAATTAAAAAACTTTATAGCTTGATGACATATACACAATAACGGATGGAAATCATTATATATGTGTTGTTGCCGTCATGTTTGCATCATGATGCTCAAGATGGAACGATGAATTATTTCATTGCTGTCATGTTGCTGACATGTTGCAGACAACATAACGTACCAATATTGCGAACCGTTTGCTCTTGAAATTGCGTCAACTGATTGCATGTATAAGCAGTCATGTAGCTGTATTTGTAACGTGTTCTATTTCGATGTCAGCAAATTTACAGTAAATATATGAAAACACATGCAATGCATTATAGTTTGCTCAATATGCTCTATCACGCTTGGCTATCTGGGACAAGTATGGTTACTTCTTTTTGGAAGGTTTTTTTTGGAATGTCCATAGAGTAGACACATTATTAACTAGCACATGTTAAAAATAATGTTCATTCACTTTACAAGTTGCTGCAGACTCTTCCGAAAGGGAAAGATAGAAAAGTTCCGTGTTCTGTGAAACGCAGACGAGCACTTTCGTTACATCTATCATCCCATTTATAAGTGAAAATTAATATGTATCGTGTACAGTTATTCTATTGGTTTCTATCGTTGCGTAGAAAATAGAATGTCCACAAAGCTAAGAATGTTCAAACTGACAAATTTCGTCGAAAATTATGACGTATTTTTAAATTCGTTATCGATATCACACTTTGCGAAAAATGAAGATTTATTGCGTGCAAAAGTAACGCGTGTAATTAGGAGTTTAAAATTATTTTAAATATTATTTTCACGAGTACACAGAGTGAACAAATAAATATACACGCTTTATTCTTGCTCTCTGTCAAGATACCTATTATACTTGTGCGATTTATTGAAGCATTCATATGTAACAAGCATTCAACAAAAAAATGTACATACAAGAACGAAGATAACATGTTGGAGAAGTTTGATTGTAATCAAAATTATGTTTGTTATTAATACCTACTTTCAGTCTTTAAAAGGAATTGTGTCGATTATGGTTAAAAAATATTTGTGATTAATATTGGGTCTATTGCATCAAAGCTGCGACTTATATATATATCATTAAGGATGTATCAAATATTTTTTAATTATATTATTTGAACGTAAAGGTTTTTTAGTTTCGTTAAATACTAATTAGATATCAAAGTTGATAAATTAAAAATAGCGGAATCGGTATAGTAGATGTCAAAATTAAAGTGCTCGAATTTTTTAAATAATTCACGTATAAAAGTTTTGCATACTCGTACAATTTATAAATTCAATTTTTCACTTTGATATCAGATTAGGTATTCAGCGATTTGAAAAATCCTTAACCCTTATAGCTGGCACACTGGGGCAGTTTCAGACCCCACCACTAAAATGGTTGCTGCGAGGAAGCTATTGATTTTTTTACTTAAAAATATTCTAAGATAGTCTTCGAATGTTGTTTTAACAAATGTCATAGGTTATTTTAATAAAATGTAATATTAAGTATGGAAAAAATTTGAGAACGTAAAAGAAAACGAAAAAATGACTGTTTTCACTCAAAAATTCATAACTCTTATATTTTAACTCTTCCATTTTTTCAGTACCATTTTTGTACTATAGGGGTTAAATTAGAGCTGAACTAGGCTGGGGCATTTAATATCCCACAGTGCCAGCTAAGAATTAAGCTTGAATAATATAATTAAAAAATATTTAGTGCATATATCTAATAAATTATTTTGGATGCTTAATGGCTTATATAGGTTGCAATTAGTGTTTGCTGTAAATAACTTTGAAATAATCTAAGATAAAGATAAAATAAAAATCCGTAAATTTATCTTACAATTAGATGAGATAATTTTATTTTTATAAAGATGATTTTTTTTAAATTAATCTAGATAAAAGATGAGATAATTATTGCGATTTATCTAGATAATTTTTTAGATAATTTTGTGTTTATGAAACTATTCATAAACATTTATAAAAAAGATTGATTATAAAAGATTATAAAAAAAAATTACACAGATTATAAAAGATTATAAGAAGAATTACACAGATTATTAAAACAGTACTCACAATTTTTATTTAAGTTTTTATTTCTCAAAAATAAAAGTTTTTCGAATTTTTGTCTGATAAGCAGTTTTTTACGGGATACTTATTTGCTGTGCTAAACTAGAAAGGCGCTCTACTAGCACCGATGTTAGCAGGGATATGTTATATTTAAGAAAAATATTTTTAACATTTGGAAAATTTATAAGAAAATTAAAGTTGCTTTGATTTAGATTCCAAATAAAAAATTGCTTTGATGTTACCATTAATTTTTTTTGTTTCAATATGGCGGAAGAAATCTTCCTCTCCGCTACTACTAGAAGTTGATCTATTTTCGAGTGTAATGACAATCTTGCAATCTTGCAGATTCCATTTCTTTATCTGGATGATCCTCTAGATAATTTTATCTAGATATCGGCAAGCATTGGTTGCAATAGAGATCCTTATTAATATATCCTGCAATAAATTCTATATTAATCATATAGATACTAAAAAAATGTTTTCTGCATTTTAGTAAATATTAGTTTGCATACAACTGTGTCTCCATTTACTAAAATAAAGAAAATTTTCCTTTATTAGTATAATTTATATATATGTATTCACTGAGAAAAAAATATACTAATAAAAAGAAAAATTTTCTATATTTTAGTAAATGGAGTCACAGAGTCACAATTGTATGCCAACTAATATTTACTAAAATGCAGACAATTTTTTTCTCAGTGTAAATATCTTTTTAACCACAATCGACACAATAAATTCCTTTTAAAGGCTAAAAGTCCTAATAACGTACTTAATTTTTATTGCAAAAAATTTGTCCATATGTCACATGCAGCTATATGGAAGCTTTCTAGCAAGCGACACAAGTCGACACAAGTATCGTTTTATCTTTGTTACTCATTACCAAAAAAGAAAGATAGAATGATGCTTGTGTCGACTTGTGTCGCTTGCTGGAAAACTCTCTATATGCCAAAATATTCTAAAATAGCCCTTTATTGCATGTTTAAGCGTAAATTTCTCAAAATTGTAACGTAATTTAACAATTTGATAAACGGGGCCGTATTCGACACTCAAAAAACTACGACAAACAATCACCCTCGTTCTTGTGCTCGAAAAAAGTTTTTTTTATTAAACAGTATAATATAAGTACGCAATTTGCGACGTACAAATCATGGATATGCTTGACTTTGACGGATGAATTTGATATGTCCGCAAAAGGAAAAGTATATGACCATATTTCAATATTGAGGTAGTATAACGTTGCTTTGGATTATAATAAACATATTTCTGATTATTTAGAAGCGCGTTTGAAATTGATGATATGATGAGAAAAGCGAACGAGAACATAGTACATATACGGGGTGTATATATGAATACCTGTCACAAACTTCTGGGGTATGTAGGGGATTCAAAGTAGACCAACTTTTAATAAGGAACTCATGTCCGGAATTTCATAATATTTCATAATAACTGTATTTGCTTACATTTTACATTACAAAAATGCTTAGCAATGTCAAAACAAATGGCTACATGCTCATAAAAATCACCAATTTCGATGCAAGCATTGCACCTGCAAAGTATGTTCTCGTACATTTTTTCAAAAATGTCTTATCAGCCAAGTATTTGGGGACAAATCGATTGTAGCCATCTGTTTTGACATCGCTAAACATTTTTTAAATGTAATGTAAGCAAACAAAGTTATTATGAGAATTATTCCTATTACTAAACATACCAACAATTCCAATCAGCAGCTCGCTATCGGTGCGTTTCCGGACATGAGTTCCTTATTAAAAGTTGGTCTACTTTAAACTTTCTACATATCTTAGAAGTTCGTAACAAGCATTTATATACACCCTGTAAAATTTTTTTTATGCAAGTTTTTGTTTAACATCTTGAACAAAATGTTGGTGATTTGCCTGCGGTTTGCCAGCAGATTCAAGCAGAATATTATGGTAGATACCAACTGTATTAAGCTTTTGCCAATACTATCTGCTGACGTAATCTGACAGCAGATTGTCAGCAGAAACCAAACAGAATTCTTTCGTAAACACTTAAATTATAGTTATGAAATGGCAGATCCTGCTTAGTTCCTGCAATCATTCTATCATTGTATTTTGTTATCAGAATCTGTTAGTATTTCTGCTATAGCATTCTATCGATAAAATTTATAGCAGACATTTTCAAAATCTGTTCTTGACAGATTTGACTATACAAGTAGTTACGAAATGGCAGATTTTGTTCGATTTCTGCAGTCAATCTGCCATCATATTTTGTTAGTAAATTCTGTTACATTTTTGCTCTCATTTTGCCGACAAAATCTGTAGCAGACACTGTCTGCGAAATCTGCGTTCGACAGATTTAACCATCTATAGGATACTACGTCGCATTAGAAGCGCCGACATTTCACCTTTTTTCCGTATGTCTAATCGACGAATCAATGTATGTGTACTCAATATAAAGTCTTTGGTAGAAACTATTTGGTACATTTACGCCCGTTCGGAAGGTCGTGCAGAACCATGAAACCTACAATGAATAAAACAGCTTGCAAGAAGAGTTACAGTTCATGAGAAACAAACATCAACAACAGTGATTGCTCAATATCAATAACATTAACAACATCTGTATTTATAACTTATCGTCATTATTGTGATCGTCTTTCTTCTTTTTTATCTCGATCATTTGTTATTACAATCACCACCAATGTCTCAGTCTTTCGCCACATCTTCAATTTCATTTGATGTCTGTATAATTGGTAATAATAATTACCATCGCGCGATCATTGTCTTCAGCAACATAATTTGTTTTTATATAGTCTTAATCGTCGCTATGGTTAACTCCTCCGCACGATCGTACAGTTCTCCTATTGTTGTTGCGATTACCGTACGCATTGCATTGCTCTGCTACCGACCATGCTTATTAACTATATATCATATACACAACGTAAAATAGCAATACAATAATATCCACGCCAATGGATATTCGTCATTGTCCACGAAATATTAGATCCAATTATTACGAACGATACGCACAAAATTGGTCAGTAGCTTCATTTAAAAAATATAATCGAAGTCATCTAATCTTTATAACACATTTATCAACACACGTTCGTATAACCGCATTTGTAAATATCTTGTATATAAAATGTTCGGAATCCTTTTAGTAAACAAAAAGCGATCGTATATATAATTACGTAATAATATATTACGCGTTAGTATACGTGGTCTAGTATATACGACGCTAGAAATATTCATATAGTTCATCAAAGTAATAAGAAATTAAGATACCTTGGAGCTCTGTCTGCAAAAAAATATTTCTATGCGCAGCTTTTTAGCTCTATCTCTATACTATCTGATGTTATAGATATAGAAACATAGCGGCTTTTGTATACAATATATACAGGGTGTCCTATAATACAAGTAGGAAGATAGCTTAAATAATATATGTAAAGAATAAAATAAAAATTGTACATAAAATATAAATAAAAAATATTAATTATGTATTTCTGTAATATTTTGATTGTGAATAATTGAATACTTTTGTACACGCAGCAGCGAGTAGAATCGATTGACGATTCTACTTTTGCACAAATACAGTAATTGTAACGTATAATTGTAATTTTGAATGCAATTGTTTACCTTTTTACATTAATTTGTTCACAATCGATTTATATCTGTATACAAATGTACGTCACTTATATATTTTTCCTTATTTTGTATATAAAAGTATTAAGACAAAATCATCGAAAAGTGAATATTTTACATGATATTTAATATCTTGTCACAATATATTAGAATAAAATATGGCTCACAGAGTGTAGACTCATAGACTATCTGCTTTCGGATGATCTTACTTTAATACCTTTATAAATATTTATTTTTAGGAAATCGACTTATATAAAATAGGTTATTTGATTTTAGTTAAGAAAATATCCCGAAGTAATCCTGAAATATAAAAAATTGTGACCTTGGAAAAAGAAAACTTCTCAATCAGAATATGTATCCTTATGAGATATATAAATATCTCTTTTTCTTTAAATATGTCTATCAATAAAAATAAAAAGAATATTTATACATTTAGAATACGAGGATACCCTGTGTATAATTAAAAACAATTTAAATTATTGAAAGTTATATTTATAAAATATTAATCTTATCTTTAATTTTCAAAATAAAATCTTATATAATTTTTATTCAGATAAACGTTAAAGTAAAGTCAATTAATATAGCAAATTCAGTCATTCACATCTACCCAAGTTTAACACAGAAAATTTCACGCAAAGAAACTTCACACTTTCAACTTATTTTATGTCACACGTGCATGGAAAGTGGCCCATTACGCACGCGACGCGCGCGTGATAGGCCACTTTCCACGCACTTGCAACATAAAATAGGGTATGTAAAACGTGCGTGAAGTTGAAAATTCCCGGGTGCGGTGACCGCACTCGCCTTCGGCTCGTGTGTCAACTCCGCACCCGTGAATTTTCATCTTCCAGCACTTATTATTGCACAAATAACTATTATATCACACGTGCGTGGAAAGTGGCCCATTACGCGCGCGCCATCTGTGCAACAAATAGCCAATTCCACACACGAGTCGAAACAGTGCGGTAATGGCAGTGCGGAAATATCTCATTCCCGCACGGGTTCGAGTGTGGGATTTCTCGCATGGGAAATTGGCTATTTGTCGCACAGATGGCGCGCGCGGAATGGGCCACTTTCCACGCATTTTGTAATATAATAGTTATTTGTGCAACAAGTGCTGGAAGATGAAAATTCACGGGTGCGGAGTTGACGCACGTGCCGAAGGCGAGTGCGGTCACCGCACACGGGAATTTTCAACTTCACGCACGTGTTGCATACCCTATTTTATGTTGCAAGTGCGTGGAAAGTTCCACGCACGTGTGACATAAAATAGGGTGTGTAACACGTGCAGGTTGCGGCTCGTGCGTCCACTCCGCACTCGTGTCCAATTCTCAACTTCTTGCACTTGTTACACAAATAACTATTTTCACATAGATTTACTTTTTCCGTCGTATTACTAGTTACAGGACACCTTATATATGAAAAATGTTCTCAAAAGCAAAGATATCGTAGACTTCTGTTTTTCCACTTCTTTGTGCGGTACAAAATGTTAACTTATCCTGCCTTATTTATTAAACTTTATAAGTATAATACACGTTGTAGTACCAAGTCGTACAACAAATACACTCTACTATGCGACATCATAATACTGAGACTTATGGACTTTATAAACAAATGAAGCTAACTCAGAGTTCAGAGAGAATTATTATTGTCGTAATCGTCTGCAATTGATATCTCGTGCTTTTAAGGATAGTACTATTATCCATCGCTGTGTCGTTCTAGCAATATAATCCAACAACTGCCTGCTACATTTCGATATCTATATGAAAAACCGATCGAAATAACTAACTTTTCTCCTCTTTGTTAAAAGGTATATAATGTGGTATATATATATGGCGCATCGATTTATGCGTGTGCGGCATAAAAATCGATCAGATGGATCCTTAAGTATCGAATGTATCATGTCAGTTTATCTTAACAGCTTATGTCAAAACACACCTCAGTATTACCACAAATGTCACATTTGTCATCAATATGAAGAGATACTCCTAGCGTGATACTTAAAGCTCTTACAACTTTTACAACACACTTGCGCATAGATAGTAGCAATAGTTGGGGTTTTGGACTAGACATGATGCGGTTGAATATGAGGCAGCCGACTTGACGAGATGGATCAGGATTTCATGCTATTCTCGTCCAGACGCCTTTCCGTCGCCATCGTCAACAGATTGGAAAATTCCATCTCTAGCAATTGTCTTGCCTACGAAAATAATACAGAATATATTCACCAAAAAGAATTAGATAGAGTGGAAGGTACGCGTATATACGCGTATACAACGATCAATGCCATCTATCGAGTCTGATGCCCAACTACTTAGCCACTTTTGCTCAAAATGTAATCAAGATGCAAGTGTGAGAGAATATATGTGCATGTATGTGCATGTATATTCGCGCAATATCGGGAGTGGGGGGTATTTAGTTGGGCATCAGACTCGCGAGAGGGCACTGAAGACTGTATACGCAAAACTCTTATGGGACCTTCCACTCTATCTAATTCTCTTTGATATTCACTTGTGTTTTTTTACAAGTTTTTATTGTAATGTAATTGTAAGCATTTACCTGTGTATTCTGTGTGGGAATTTGTAAAGTCAATGCAAAACTATTTGCATCAAAACTTTCGTCTAGAGCTATGAGTGCACCGTGCACCCCTGATTCTAAGAGGTTATTCCCGTATTCCTACGAGTAATGGATGTTAATTTTTTTCGTAAGTAATCGATCGTAGCGGAGCATTAGTGCTGGTCTACAACCCTGCTTTAAAGGATATTTAAACTCTAAACCGTAAGAAATTGAACAATCACAATACAATTTGAGGAGAATATTCGACTGTGATTGGTCAATTTCTTACGGCTTAGAGCTTAAATACTCTTTAAAGCAAGGTTGTAGACCAGCACTAGAGAACGTTTATCTACCTTTAAACCAATCGATTGTACCCATCTTATGACACGATCATTACTCCACACGAGTACATCTATATTGGCACCTTCTGCCACTCGTCTTCTCTCTTCTAATTGCTGTCTATCATAATTTAGTCTCTTTAAGCAAGAAATGCCATACTGCAAACTTGTTCTGGGACAATATATCGACAATAATTTAATAATGTAATAATATTGCTATATAACTATTGCTATAATACATTGAAATGCGCAATTATAAATAATAACATTAGATAAACAATGTATTTTAACATATCAGTAATATAAACTAAACTTTTAGATGACTTTGTGAGTGCCTCAACACTGTATTTTTCCTACCTGTGAAAACTGTCAACCATTCTCAGCTGACCACGAAGATCCTTCTTTGTAAGATGATCAAGCATTCTAGCATCAACAAGGCACTCCATAAAAGTAGATCGGTATTGAGGCAGCCCGAGGCTCGGTAACCAGACATTACCTATCCACTCGTGATTCATATCACCAAATGCTAATGTTGTGCGAGAAGTTTTCGGTGCTGACGGACTCGTAAGCGATACCATTTCCTGAATGGCTAGTCTCAGCTTTAATCGGTGCAAAGGATTACTGTCACAGAAATACAGAAAACAATTGTAGACACAATTGTAACATTATAATGTACTATAACGTTATATTATCACAGTTATAATGTAATTTTTATTTTGTTTCTTTTATATAATTTTTACAGAGTACCTTATACCAATCTCTCGCTGAATCTCGGTATCGCTAAGAGCGCTCATGATGGCACCACTTTTAACGTTTGCTCGACAAGCGGCGACATACCACGTTGGCATGCCCACCCAAAGTTCCAACCAGGCGACTACCGTTGGTCCGTTCCATAAAGCAAAGGGCGTTCCGGCTTTCATCGCTTCCGCTAAAAGCTCGTGCCGCGAGGAGTCCAACATGCTACCAAACATGCTTAGACTAAAATATTAAATATATATAGAAGATCGCAGTAATTATAAATTACTTATCTTCGCAATCTCAATATAATGCGATGTAGATATTAGAATATATTTATCGCAGTATTATTGTAAGATTTGAATAATAATTGTCTGTTAAAAATCCTCAAATATAAAAACAGCTTGAGGTCTAATAACATATTGCAATTCTAAAAAGTTCCAGTAAATGCTTCCTACTATAAAATTATTGCTTGAAAATTTTGTTTATCATACTTTTTATCCATAAAGCTAAAAAACTGTAACAAACGGGTTGGGCATTCCTTGCTTACAATGATAATTATTTATTAGAAAAGTTGCTCAAAATGTTTCCCACTGTCTTGTAGACATTTTAGCTACCTTGTTATTATGAAATTGGCGATATTTTGGAATTATTAGTCAATTTTTCTTTCATAACAGTTGAATACAGTCCCTGGTCATATTATTAGACGCACCTTAATTTTTTTTACAATCATTGGCTACGTTTACACCCAGCGACCTGATCGCGGCCTGACCTATATTGTGACCCGAAGTAGGTCTAGTTATCATTCGTTTACACCGAAAGAAACCTAAAAATTGACGGGATCGTATTTGGGATCGCTCTGAATTGCAACGAATCCGAACAAGCAAATAAAGCTTTTTAGGACGCGTCGCGCTTGATCGCGCGTTGACATCGCAAATGATAACGGCCTATTTCAGGTCGGGTCACTAAAATACGCGGCCTGACCTGAAGCCAGGTCCGGTCGTCTATCAACTGTTTACAGCAGGCGAGCTAAATAATTTAGGTCGAATTTGAGGTATGTATGTACAGGCCGCGGCCTAATTTCAGGGTGTAAACGTAGCCATTATTATAAACCTTCAAATTATGTTAAGAAACTATTGTTCTGTAGAAGTCACTTGTTTATGACGTATTTCACTGAACCGTAATAATGATAGTAAACAAAGTATGATCTTGCGCCAGTTGCATTGTTCATAATAATGATGCAGGAGACACAGTACAAGCATATCTACATTAATAGTATACCAAAGCGGGGACGAGTACGATTTCCGAGGCGCCCAGATTTAACTGTGGTTTCTGGTAGTATTTCTTACGCTGAACAAAAAATTATTATAGGTCTTATAGGTAATTATATAGTCTAACTGTTCTAGTTTTCGAGATATGCAGTATTAAAGCTCAAAATAAATATAATATAAATCTTTACTTTTTTTAATTATTAGATATAATATATTATCGTATTTTATATTTATACTTTCTAACACATAAACTCTTTGAGTATTTAAGTGTTTAAAGCGCGTCAACTAACCTATGTAGATTAGTAACGCGCTTTAAAAGTATTTGATTTTCGTTAAAGCAGGGCACACACACACACGTGTGTATGTCCTGCTTTATAGAAGTTGTGATTTTCGTTAAAGCAGGACACACACACGTGTGTATGCCTTGCTTTATAGAAGTTGTGATTTTCGTTAAAGCAGGGCACACACATGGGGGGTTTTTTCAGTCGCCCTCGGGTGAGGACTAATTACGGTGCTTTAACCACTGGGGCATTTAGCACAATAGTTTTAGACCAAAATATGTGATTTCCGCTAATGATTATTCCACTTTTTCATTTTAATGAGACGACATATATCTATTTCTTCCAAATAACCCAGGACTGTGCTCGTCACACGTCGGAACACAGACCGCAACTCCTCAACTCCGGGCACACACATGAGGGGTTTTTTCGTTCGTCCTCGGGTGAGGACTGTTAGGTGTCTTTCTGACCAATGGCAGATGACACACCAAAGCTAAACCCAAGACAGTAGTAACACAGAATCAAATGACTTTTATCAATTTTTAATCCAATAGGAATTTTAATCCTTGCAGATTGTGAATCCTTTCCGATTCCCAATCGTGCAGAACATTAATCCATAGGAACTTAATCGAGAAAAAACTTCTTCACGAAGCATATATGGGACGAAGGCCGGGTCGGATTCGAACCACGGACCTTGGTGTTACTAATCACTCGCGTAGGCACTGAGCCACGCGTCATCCCGGGCACACACATGTGTGCCTTATAGGTTAGTTGACGCGCTTTAAACACTTAAATACTTTTAAATCGTGTCACTAATCTATACGCCGAAAGAATATCATTTCGAATGGAACGTATTGTAGACTCATCTGTTTAGTAAGGCGAAGATTTAATACATACTTATAATCATTAAAATTCAAGTGATACATTATAGGGGTGCAAACTGAATAATTTTTTTTTTTTAAATAATATTGCATATCTCGAAAACTAGAGCAGTTAGCCCTATAAGACCTATATAATTTTTTGTTCAGCGTAAAAAATACTAACTACCAGAAACCACAGTCAAATCTGGGCGCCTCGGAAATCGTACTCGTCCCCCAAAGCGAATTAAAACTTTAATAACCGCCAAAGGCGGCTTGACTAAATATTAAAAATAGACATATTTTTTGACTGCTTAAATAATTAATAAAAATAAATAAATACATGATTATTATACTATCAAATCTGTGTGTTTTATTCACCATTGTTCAAAGATATTAAGTGTTTTTTAGGCATATATCATATAAATATAAAATTGATAGCTTTTCTCCTCCCAATCTGAATTCTATTAAAAAATTAAGTGCGTCTAATAATATGGCCAGGGACTGTAAATATTATTTTCTAATTTTCCTCATTCATAAACATTTGATTACATTATATGACAACTAATGTAACAATCAAGAAATGGTATTGGTAATAACGTTAAAAAAAGTAGATATATAAAGTTTCTTTAAAAATCATTTTAAAATGCATGTTTATTAAAACACTTTTTCTCAGAATTATATTTTCTATCGAATCCTATAAGCTCATGTTATCTCACTGTGGAACATTTATTGTATGACACAAATGCAAAAACAATTAAAATAAAGAAGTATTACTTGATATAACTCGAGCGCAAAGTATTAATATTTGAAAGTACCATAAAAATTGTTGTTGTATGCTTATGTGTATAATTAAAGATAAAGTAAAAAATAAAAATTTAAATATATGTAGATGTACATTTTACATGTATATATATATATATATATATATATATATATATATATATATATGTAGGTCCAGAGGTATGTTCCGGGACTGTTTACGTTTTTTGAACTGTACAGTCCTGGAATATAACGCATATAATGTAATCAGATTCAAAAAATTGTCCCGAAAATTGCCGTAGGACATGAATTTTTTCCAGGACAGTCCTGGAAACTGCCAAATGTCCCGGAATATATCGATGTAAAAAATAAACGTCCCGGAACATACTTCCGGACCTACATATATAAGTACCTGACGTCTGGTATGTCTGACCGCGAACTACTCATTTGTTAGTGGACCGAATTTTTACCAAAAGTATATGAAATAGGCGTAGAATTTCCCGGGGAGTGCCATAAAGTGTATAATTTTTCGTTACCGATCTTTTTGGAAACCGGTTCAGAAATTTTTCTAATTTCTCAGGAAATAATTGGCCAAATCTTAAAGAATTATACATGAAATAAGGGTAGAAAGAACTAAAAAATGTAATAGAAATAGAAAAATTGTTAATAATAAAAGGGTTTCCAATTTCTGTTTAAAAAAATGTACATGATTGCTCCAATTTCCGCAAATTTTGAGATATCAAGCTGAATTTTTTTTATGGATAATTTTTCGTTACCGATTTTTTGGAAACCGGTTTCAAAATTTTTCAAGAAATAATAAGTATTAATGGACCAATTTTCTTGAAACCAGTGCCAAAATTTTTTTAATTGTTTGAGGATAAGTTTAATTTTTCATTAATGTGCCGATTTTTTAGAAACTGCAGGTGCTAAAATTTTTCTTACTGTGAACTATTCATTCAATTAATGGACCGATTTTCTTCAAAACGGTGCTCAAATTTTTCTAATTTTTCGGAGATGGCGATGATATGTATAATTTTTCATAATCAATTTTTTGGAAACCGATTCCAAAATTTTTCTAATTTTTCGGGGATGGCAACAATGAATTAATTTTTAATTTTTCAGTAATAGACGTATTTTCTTAAAACCGATGTTATTTTTTTCAGTTTTCTACGCCAATGTGTTCAAAATGTGCAAAAACGTTGAAAAATCACTTCTTAAAAAAATGTCAGTATGCATGTGTGTATATATTCCACTCGCTAAGAATGAAAAAAAGGATGTGTAGTGGAGGCCAATTTTGTAATAAATAAATATAATAAAATACAAATATAAATAAATGTAAATAAATGTAAATTAAAAATGGCGGGTCAGCGGAGGGTACATCCGCGCGATGCGCGGGAAAAATAGATATACATTATATCTCTATATATACATAAAAGGCAATTTTTAGCGATCGTTTGGTATGGTTTGGTACATGTACCAAAGTTGCTATCCGTGGCTGCTATTGGTTCTGGTACAGTTTGGTACCCTTTGGTTGCTTACACCAGAGTCACGCCAAAAATTGCCTAAATTTAAGAGAGAAAAATATAACTTAAAGTGGGAAAAAAATTGTCTGCAAAGAAAAAAGTAAGAAGAAGGTTTAGGGAAAGGATCTAGACTTAAAGAAACCTAGTAATTATATAATTTTCATTTCTTATGGCATAGATTCCATTATACCCAAACTTAATGAAATTTATAACATAAACTGTTAAAATAGCAATGTGTTGTAATTTTAATATAAATACCTTTTCTTTTTTCTGCGATCAAAGTCACTTTTACTTCCAAGCGTACCAGCTACACACACACTGTCTCCGTAGTCTGGATCTGCTGGTGTACTTGCACCTCCCATACCTGATACATCCCCCGGCATTGGTGTATCTTTCCCTTTGATCTAAGTAACAAAAAGATAAGGATTATTACACAGACCAAATGCTTTATAACCATCGTGGTCAAATTTCTCTTTTGCTTCCTCATAGAGGAAGCTTTGTTTTCATAAACTTCGTATATGGACCTTTTATCGCATAATTAGTAATTAGTAATTAACACGATATAAAAAAGCTATTTTGAAACAAAACTCTAACAAAAACTGTCTTAAAACTTATATTGATCCGATTTGCTTCGGTCTACCCTAAGTTATTTGATAGATAGAGTATCATTAAAGAAAGATTGTTATTGAATTTGACGAGAATCGGTGAAGGGATTACCGATTTCTGCTTAAAAAGTGTGTAAGATGTACATGTAATTTTATATAGAGTATCATTAAAGGAAGGTTGTTTTGAATTTTGCGAGGATTGGTGAAAGTGTTACCGATTTCTGCTTGAAAAATGTGTAAGTTATTTGATGGATAGAATATCATTTAAGGAAGGTATTGAATTTGGCAAAGATAGGTGAAGGAGTTACCGATTTCTGCCTAAAAAGTTACATGTTATATATAAGTTATACATATATATAGAGTATCATTAAAAGAAGGTTGGTATTGAATTTGGCGATAATCGGTAAAAGGGTTCTTCCTTATATTGAATTTTTTGAGAAATGTCCGTAGCTGCTTTAACTTCCGCCAATTTTGAGATATCGGGCTATTTATAATTCTATTATATTCTTCAATCTTTTCTATCTCTATTTCATATATAATTCTTTAAAATTTAATTAATTTAAACCCAGCTCTATACGTGATCAAATAAGGTCCATAATTTTTTTGGAAATGTCTGTGGTATATAGCTATAACTTCCGCCAGTTTTGAGATATCAGGCTATTTATAATTCTATTATATTCTTCAGTTTTTTCTATTCCTATCTCTATATATATAAAAATGAACGTATGTTTGTATGTTTGTCCGCTATGCAAATCTACAGTTTTCAACCGAATCTTAAAGAATTGTATATGAAACAGAGGTAGAATTTTCCGGGGAGTGCTATAGAGTGTATAGTTTTTCGTTACCGATCTATTTGGGAACCGGTATCCGAAATTGTTCCAATTTTTCGGCAAATAATTGACCGAATTTTAAGGAATTGTATATAAAACAGGGGTAGAATTTCCCGGGGAGTACCATAAAGTGTATAATTTTTTATTAGCAATCTTTTTGGAAACCAGTATCAGAAATTTTTCGAATTTTTCGGGGATGGTGTCGATGGGTTTAATTTTTTATTAATAGACTAATTTTCTTAAAAAAAATGTATGAATGCTTTTTCGCTATGCAAATGTACAGTTTTCAACCGAATCTTAAAGAATTATATATGAAACGGGTAGAATTTTCTGGGGATGGCAATAATGTGTATTATTTTTTGTTACCGATTTTTAAACCGAATCTTATAAAATTATTTTTGAAATGATTCCTTTTTTCAAAAAAAAAGTTTTATTTTTCACAAAAATGTTATTTTGGGAATTCGGTTTACAGATATCCCGCCCTCATGAAAATAATGGAGAGGCGACGTTACTCTCTGGCGCATGATTGTTGCCAATTTCAAGGGTGGTGTGGAAGTCCACCATTTTAATATCTTTTCGGGAGAGAGAGAGAGAGAGAGAGAGAGAGAGAGAGAGAGAGAGAGAGAGAGAGAGAGACTATTTGCGTGTGTTAATACACATGTTCGCCGGGCGAAGCCCGGCGGAGCATGCTAGTTTCATATATAATTCCTTAAAATTTGGTTGATTAAACCCAGTTTTATACGCGGTTAAAGATCCATATGCGAAGTCCATGTGGCCTGAACTCCCTAAGTCAACATCGATTTGATATTGCGTCGATTGTAATCAATTCATAAAAAGATTTTAAAATTTTAAATTATTTTTTAAATCACTTTTTTATACATGCGAAAGTTTGTGAGGTTGACGGTAGTGAGGTTCTCCTTTTCTATGGAGAACGATACAGTGGAGTAAATATGCGTTAAATCTTTATGGTCAGTTCGGTACTTGTAATAATACGAATAAATAATCATCTATATGCGAACAAGTCGACGATTTAGAGGTATCGCGTCGCGTACCACGTAGAAAAGAGTGAGAACGAAGGAAATTACGGAGAAAATGCAAAAACGAGCTTGGTTTCATGCGAAATTTTGTTTTCAACGAGACAATATCTAGATGTAAGTTAGAAGCGAGACCAAAAACTAAAAAATTACTAACGCTAATTCCTAAGGATTGTGATTGCAGAAAGCGATAGATATACTTTTTGATATATTCGAGGAAAGTTCACCCTGCGCGATTGATGCACATACGCTTATGATGCACACACGCATGCACCTTCTTATAAATCTTATATTTACATTATATTAATTAATTTAAGATAATAATTATTTACTTTATGGTATTTAATTAATTAATGACAATTAGATATATTAAAGTATTATACATTTTAAGAATAGTATATTAGAAATATACAATATTGGAAAACGTGATTCCTGTGTAAAACAATAAACTTTGTAAAAGATTAATACAGTAAGATGAAAAGAAAACTTTGTTTTTGTAAAAAATAATGTTACACAATGAAAAAAACAAGTGTAAAATCTATTCCATCAATAGATTTTGCACTTGTTTACAGAATTATTTTTATTTCTAATTTGACTTATATCCCGACAACAGTTGATTTTTCGAAGAGATTTACGCTGTTACAAAAGTTCCTACTTGTAAATTCATTGAGTACTATCGATAGAATGATTCAAAAGTACTCCATTCTATTTCAAAAAAGCAAATTTTAGTTGGTAATGTGGAAATCAGGGACACTCAAAGTTATTCGAGGTCGCCAAAGGATTCCCCTACTTGTCCTTGATATACATATATAATAAATGTCTTTCCCTGAATGAAAAGTTCCAGTATCCTATCTTCAACCATTTTTGAAAAAAACTTAGTAAAACTTTTCATCACTTACACTTACACTTACTTTGTATAAACAGAAATAAAAAGAAATTTTTTAGAATATTGTAAAATTAATAAAAATATCCTTATTTAATATCTTTATTTACATATATCAAAGCAATAAATATTTTAGATTGTATCCTGCAATATTAATACAAATACATATAAAAACTTTTTTACTTATACACTTTAAAACATATAAAATCTTTTTTATAAAGCAGAAAAAAAAATTAATAATTAATAAAAGACTTCCGGAACTAAGTAAATAGAGAAAAGCACGCCTGTCAAACGCGTCAGTGTTTTTTCGAACTTATCTGCCGTTCCTTCGGCGTGGGGCGACTTTGTTTCAGGTAGTTTGCATGCACAGATGTGCAGGACTGACTGCAGATATAAATCGACAGTGTGGGAGTCGAACTACAGACGATTTCGGGGATTCTGTGCTGCTGCGGTGGGTTTTTTTCAAATTTCCTTGGGTGATCTGTGCTGTTGTGATAATTTGGAAGTTAGGTGATAGAAGCGGAAACAGGCACGGAGAAATCGGAGTCGGAGTAGCATGAAAACATGTCGATAAAGAAGAGAGTGACAGGAGGAAAGAGGTGTTGAGAGAGAGAAGAGATATCATAAAAAGCGAGAAAAGAATTCAGATGGACGAGAAGAAAGAGAAGGGCTAGAAAAAGGATATTAACTCGAAGAAAGGCGAGAAAAAGAATAGAACGATAGAAATAAGAAGCTATACTGTAATCGCAGAGCGTGCAGTCACACCAGAGGATATTGCGTGCAGAATGAGAAGAAAGACGCCAGTATCTTGATTATCAATCGTCTCGCTTTTTCGCTTCTTCAATCGTCAGTGGATCATCTTCAACAAATTGTTCAGCCGATAATGCGTAATGAGCTTCATTCATTTCCCATTCACCATATCTGTCTGGTGCTCGTCGAATTCGCTCGCTTCTTCGTAAAGTAGTCCTATCGCTGTCATCAACGCATTCTTTGTTTGCATCGTGGTTCATCGAAGTGTCGTCAGCATCTTCATACGTTGACTCCAGTTCATCCACCAACTCATCGTCACGAGTCATTTCATTTGATGTTGTTACCGCTTCTGAATTTGATATCTCAACTAAATTCATTCGATTTAATATTGATGCTTCGTTGAATGTCACATTTTGTCCTACAACTATTCCGCTCTGCTCTACATCCCAAAGTCGATATGAACCCATTGATGCAGTGTAGCCAAGCATAATGCATTTCGTGGATTTCTTTTCCAACTTATTTCGTTTATTTGCTGGAACGTGATTGTAGCATTCCGATCCAAAGATTCGAAGATGTGACAAATCAGGCTTCTTCTGGAACCAAACTTCAGCTGGAGTTTTGTTCTTGAATTGTTCTCCAACTGCACTCGTCGGTGATCGATTCTTAACATAATTCGCCGTGACAATCGTCTCATTCCAAAACTTCGACTCCAAACCACTCGCCAAAAGCATGGTCGTCGCTTTTTCTTGCAGTGTTCGATTCAGCCGCTCAACCACCGAATTAATTTCTGGATTATAAGGAACGGTAGGAATCATTTGGATACCCTTGCTTTTACAGAAGTGCTTGAACTCGCTCGATGTGTATTCTCCACCGTTGTCAGTTCTCAATTTTGCAATTTTCTTGCCGTGCTACGCTTCAGCCATCGCAACAAACTCCTTAAATTTCTCCAGTGTTTCACTCTTGTGTTGAATGCAGTAAATCATTGAGGCTCTCGAATAATCATCGGTAAAAGTAACAAAATACTTCGAACCATCATATGCAGTCGTTGGCATCGGTCCACATACATCACTAGATATGTATTAGCTCCAAAATGCGGGATGAACGTATGTTCTTATTCTTCGGAAACGATGATCGCGTCTGCTTTCCCATAATGCACGACTCGCAGAATCTCGACTCGGTATCCACGTTTACTTTGCTTATTCCGTCAGCCATTTGATGATCAATCAATCTTTTCATGTCGAATGCGTTCAGGTGACCCAACCTGAAATGCCACAAGCTTTGCGATACTCTATGTACATTGTCCTCTCCTGAAATACCAGCAAAAATATTACTATCGACATGCAATACAACCTCATATAATCTTCCACTGGCGTGAGCCACAAACTTCGTTTGTCCGTTGATAGATGCATATGCGTAGTCTCCTTCGAAGGCAATGTGATAGCCTTTCTTCGTTAAACTTCAAATCGACATTAAGTTGCATTTCAAATCTTTGACTAGCAAAACGTCTTGAATCGCCTTCACAGATAAATCACCGTCGTGAAAGATTTTTACTAAGATTTCGCCCTGTTGCTTCGCTACAATGCTCTGATTCCTTTTTGCGACTGAAATCTGCACCTCGTCGATGTCTTCCAACTTCTCAAAATACCGTTTATCATTTACCATATGCTGTGTTGCACCAGAATCCAATACAAATTTTATTTGCATCATATTATCGCTTCGCTGTATCATTTGTGCTTTTGTATTCGTGCCTTTGTATTGTTGTCGTGATGTGTTCGCTTGTCATCGCACGCATTTGCTTCTTCATCTATAAATGCACACATCATTTCTTATTGCTTTTCCTCCGATGCTTTGTTCGCACTGCTACTATTTTTCTGATCGTTCTTTGAATTGTGATCCTTTTTATTAGCCTTTACATGACCTACTTTACCACAGCCATAACAGGTAAGTCGTTTACTTTTTCCTTTAGTACTTCATTTGATTTGCTTGAACTGCTTCCGCTATTTCGCTTATTATGCTCGTCCATCAAACGTGTTTTCACGAATTCCAAGGTTAGTTTCTCTTGGTCAATCTTTTCCAGTGCCGTAACCAAATTGTCGTAGCTTTTCGGCAATGTGAGTAATAAATGCACAACAATGTCCAATTCTTCCATCTTCGCACCGGTTGACTTTAATTCGCGGATCATTGTGTCGAAACGTAGGAAATAATCGGTGAAGTTATCGCTTTCGCTATACTTACTTCATCATCAGCAACTGTTTTCGTAGCATTATCCCAATGAGAAACGATACATCGGATCGACGTCGATTCGATATCGATTCTATCAGATCTCATCGATGCGGTTTTGTCAGGTTGTTGAACATGAATAATTTCAAATATTTCGAGGTTATTTCGATGTTACGATAACTTTGCAAACAATCTGTTGGTAGTATGTCGCGGTTTCAAAAATATCAGCAGTATATACAATTCTTTGAGATTCTGTCCATTATTTCCAGAAAAATTGGAAAAATTTTGGAACCGGTTTCCAAAAAAATCGGTAACGAAAAATTATACACTTTATGGCAATCCCCGGGAAATTCTACCCCTACTTCATGTACAATTCTTTGCGATTCGGTCAATTAATTCCCGAAAAATTGGAAAAATTTTGTAACCGGTTTCCAAAAAGATCGGTAATGAAAAATTAGCCACGACATTTTCATCCCCGGAAAATTCTACCCCTATTTCATATACTTTTGGTAAAAATTTGGCCCACTAACGAATGAGTAGTTCGCGTCAGTTCGCGTACAGACAGACAGGCAGACAAACGTGACTTATATATATAGATATATACATATATATCCTCTTCTAAAAAGGTACATATGATATATACATACATACATACATACATACATACACATGTGTGTGTGTGTGTGTGTGTGGACAGAGAAAAATGTTTCTTTTAATTTAATAAGTTTTCTTAAATCTAAAGAAATTTATGCATTGGAATAGTCCAACCGAATCAGTGTTTAAACTACAAAATGCAAATATTATTATAAAATATTCTTAAAATATATTGGGACAACTTTGAGAAATAATTAAGAGTCATGCATGATGCACGCAATCAAATCGATGTTGAAACGATGTCGTATCGATGTCGGATTTGAACTTTTTGGGCCGATATCACAGTCTCCGATTAACGTGATCCTCCGATTAAACTCACTCTGCGTCTCTTTCTAACTGCTTCTTCTAACTCTCCTTCTAGAAAGTAACGAAGAGTGAGTTTAATGGAGAATTACGTTAATCGGAGACTGTGATATCGGCCTTTTGACATCAATTCGACATAGTTTCGACATCGATTCGATTACTATTTCCCACTGGTTAGAGACGGAGCACGCGCTCTGAATATGCTTCAATACGCGTGAAATTTCATGTGAGAAGGCATTCATGTGTCCCTGTGTAGTGTATTTTTTTAAATAAGTGCATTCGAATTGCCCGCCAACAATCCCGCACCTTCCCTGGTGAAAATAGAAAGCTTCTCGGAGCGTCAAAGAAGCGTAAATAAAGAGATTTAACGCTTCTTTGGCACTCCAATGACTATCCATTGACTCTTTGTGGTTTCGAATACCCATACATACTCCCCAAACGCTCGGCCCATCCAGTCAGAAATAACCCGTCTTTCGACGTCGAATCGACGTCTAATCAACGTCGAAAGACGGGTCATTTCTGGCTGGGCAAACGCTCCGTAAAGAGTGTATATGAAATATATGAAGCTTACCGATACACTTCTCGCACACTTCACTAATTGAAACTTCGTTGACGCTTCCTAAACGCTTCACTAAAAATATATATACAGAGCATTGTAATACGCGTCGTGCACACTCAAAATTTTATTACTCTTTTTAAACTGAATTTGTTTCTTAAGATGATTTTTGAAAAATTATGTATTTGCGCTGGTTATGACATATGTATAGACTATATATAATACTTACATCAAATTGAGAAGTAGTCTACCACGTAAGGCAGTTGGCTCACGATCCAGAGGTCCCGAGTTCAATCCCACCAAGGTAAGTGTTTTTTTCAAATACGAGAAAATATTTATAATCATAAACTGCATCTTAAGAAACAAATTTAGTTATAAAATAGTAATAAAATTTCGAAAAAAATAATTTTTTTTATGCCGGGTAAATATACGAAATATATCGATTTTTCAAAGATTTCGATGTCGATGAATGTCAAATCTGTGACCACCTGAATACCGAAATTGATGTGAAGATCGATTTTATATTGATATCGAGATTTCGATATCTAATCGACATCGATCCGATGTATCGTTTCTCACTGGGTAGCTGGCTCGCAATGCTCTTCCGCTCGAAAATGCTACATAACGTGTCAAACATTTCCTTTGCTGTCCTCTTCTCCTTCACATATTCCATCCAGTTGTCCATCGTGAATCGTTTGCACCAGGATCGAGATACATTTCTTTTCTTCGAGTCTAATTCTACCATGCTCGTTGGGCGATGAATTCGTCAAAATGTCATCCAGACTCTCCTCAATGTATTTCCGTAAACCTCTTTCATCGAGCAGAATACCTACGCGATATTTCCAATTACTAAAATTAGTACCATCAAATTGCGGTATTTTAATAACTGTAGCGTGCTCAGTCATTTTCGCGTATCTCAAGATATATACTTTCCTTTACTCAATCTCGTAACGCCACGCAATTCTTCACAAGAGAATCCTCGAGGTTAGGTTATCTTTTCTCAACTTGTGTTCAGCTCCTGGGCCCATAACCTAAGAAGCTATACTGTAATTGCAGAGCGTGCAGTCACACCAGAGGATATTGCGTGCAGGAGGTTTTACAAAGGTGTGTGCCGATGGACAAAAAGACAAAGAAAGAAAGTCCGCGTGAATACGGTTTTTAGAACTATAGAAGCAGAGCTACCAACCTAGCATTTTTAGTACAAATTACTATACTTATTAAGAAAAAGGTCCACGAGGGCGGTGGAGTTGTCGTCAAGAATAAGAAATAGAACAGGAAGCCAAGAATCAATTATCTAGAATATGTAAAGAAAAGAGGAAGGAAGGAAGAAAAAGGAAAATTTTAGTAAAGAAAAAAGAGTGATAAGATCGGCGCCAAACAAGATAAAAAGAAAGGAAAAAAAGTAGAAGGCATGGAGGCGGAAAAAATGCTGAAAGAGATTTTAGCGAAAATGGATGAACAAGAGAAAGAAAGAAAGAAGGATAAAGAAGAGATAATGAAAGAGATACACGCGACTTGAGGGAGGAATATAGAAAGAGAGAAATGCTTTGGGAAGGGCAAAAAACGAGTTTAGAAAATAGAATAAAACAGCTGGAGAAGAAAATAGAAAAAGTGGAGAAGAGTGAAAGTAAAAAGTTAGAGAGCAGTGAACTAATGAAGAAGATGAAGGAGATGGAAAGAAATCCGAATTAGCCGAAAGGAGAAGAAGGAAAAATAATATAATTATAAAAAAAATGAAAGTAGAAAATGGAGATGAAAGAAAAGAAAAGATGGAGAAATTCCTTGAAGAAATCACCAAAAAGAAGATGGAAGTGGACGAACTGCAGGCAATTGGCCGGGGAGAGTACAAAATGACACTAGTCAGGTTTAATAGATGAGAGGATAAAAGAGAAATAATAGCAAAGAGGAAGAAGATAAGAAGAGCAAGAAAGATATTTATGGATAACGATCTGACGGCAACAGAGAGGCAGATACAAAACCATCTATGTAGTATAGTAAAAGTAGAGAGAGAAAAGGAGAAGAAAGCAACGGTAGGATATAAAAAAATATAGATAGACAATTGCAAAAAAAAAGTGGAATAAAAGCACCGAAATGCTAGAAAGCAGAAATGTTTTTCGGAAAGAGTAGAAAAGAGAGAAGACAGGGAGAGAGAGAAAAGAAGAGTGAGAGAGAAGGGAGAAGAGGAAGATAAGGCGAAAAAAGAAAGAGGATTAAGGATATGCTTTTGGAACGTAGCGGGACTAATTAATAAATGTGAGAAAATATGGGATTATTTGAAGAATTTTGACGTGATAGGACTAGTAGAAACATGAATGAAAGAAGATAAATGGAAAAAGATTAAAAATAAGTTGTCCAGCAAAATTTGGAATTGTGTACCAGCGAGAAGGAAACACAAAAAAGGAAGAGCAAAAGGAGGGATAATAACAACAGTCAACAAGAATTTGAAACTTATAGTGATTAGGGAGATTAGCGACGAGGTAATAGAAAGCAGATTAGAGTATAATGAAAACAAATGGAGAATAATCACGTTGTACGCAGTCAAAAGATGGACGATACGATGGAAACACTAAGAGAGAAGATACAAGAAGATGAAAAATGGTTGCTGGTACGAGGTGATATGAACGCGAGGACGGGAAGCAGAGGAGGACCGATAAATGAGGAAGAAGAGAAAGAAAAGAGGAGTGAGACCAGAAAATCAGTAGATAAAGTTGTAAATAGAGAGGGACGTATATTAATAGATAAAATAGAAGAAAGATAGGCTATATATATTAAATGGAAGTTTCGAAAGAGATGGACTTATATAGAAGACTTAGGGTCATCGGTTATAGATTATGTCTTAGAGAATGACAGAGCAGGAGAAGAAATAAATATGGTTGAAGAAGAAATTAGAACGAAATCGGATCATGTTCCACTGGAGGTGGAGTTAACAGGACCACAGGTGATGGAGACAGGGAGAAAAAAGAAAGTAATGGAACTAGAGAGAAGCAACTGGGCAGAAGAAGGGAGGAAAGAATATTATGAGAAATGTAAAGGATGGTCGAGTACACAAATAGATACAAAGGATATCTGGAAGGAAATGAAAGAAAAAATAAAAACCACTATCACGAAGCATAAAAAAAGGATATTATCATGGAGATTAGGAAGAAGAGAATGGTACAATAAAGAATGGAACGAAAGGAAAAGAAGATTGAGAAGATTGATGAGGGACTGGAAGAAAGGAAGGATCGGAAAAGAAGAGTATGTGAGGGAAAGAAAGAAGCACAAGGAATGGTGTAAAAAGCAGAAGGGGAGACATGAAAGCGAAGAAGAAGAAGAAAAGATAAGGAACATTAAAAACGAAGCGGAAGTTTGGAAGTATATAAATAAATACAGGAAAAAGAAAACTGAGGGAATAAGCGAGAAGATACAAATAAACGAGTGGAGAGATCACTTCATGGAAATGGTAGAAGGGATAAAGGAAAGAGTGGTGCTAGACATAGAAGACAAGGGAGAAGAGGATGGCACGAGAGTGGAGGTAACAGAGGGAGTCGAAGAAATATCGAGAGAAGAGGTGATTAAAGTAATAAAGAAACTGAAGATGGGAAAGGCAACAGGAGAGGACAGGATTGAGAACGATGCGTGGAGATTTATGCAAAAAGATGTAGGTGAAGAATTGCTGAAGTTAATCAACAGAATCTGAAAAGAAGAAGGCATACCGGGAGATTGAAATAAAGGTATGATTAGTCCAATACATAAAAGAGAAGAGAGAAACGACCCGAAAAATTACCGGGGAGTTATGGCGTAATGAATACGGCGTACAAAATATATGCAAGTATCTTCAATGCGAGGTTGGAGAAGGTTGAGTCTAACAATAAGTTAAGGGAAGTGCAATTCGGGTTTAGAAAGAACAGAGGAACGATGGATGCAGTATACACGGTAAACTATGTAACAAATAAGGAGCTGAGTAAGAATAAGAGTGGAAAGGTTTTTGCATTCTTTGTTGATCTCAAGGCAGCTTTCGATAAAGTGGATAGAAGGAAATTGAATGAAACAATGAAGAAGATAGGAATTGAAGATAATTTGAGACGAAGAATAATGGAAACATACAAAGAAACGAAAAATGTAGTGAAGATAAGGGATAAGAAGACAGAGGAATTTTGGACAGAAAAGAGACTAATTGTAAGACAAGAATGCCCGTTGAGCCCAAACCTATTCAATTTATACATCATGCATTTAGAGGAAGAAATGTAAAAAGGACAAGCAGGAGGCCTTGTGATAGGGAAAGAACAATTTTTGACAATATCATATGCAGATGACGTAGTGTTAATGGCGACGAGAGAGGCAGAATTGAAGGAAATAATGAGGAGGTTCAAGAGGTATTTGGAAAAGAAGGGTTTGAGTTTGAGTCCAGAGAAATAAAAAATAATTGTGTTCGAGAAAGCTAGGGGAAGAAGGAAGAAAAGAGAGTGGAAATGGAGAGAAGAAGACATAGAGGAGATCAAAGAAATAAAGTATTTGGGATATATACTACAGAAAAATGGGGTAGCGGAGAATCCACTTTTAAAAAAGGCGTGTTAACTGAGTGAATTGCGTTTGTATCGAAATTATTGTTGCCTCTTTTCCGCGATGCCGATTGGTTATCTCGATGCGTTGTGTGCGAGTTATTACTTCGAGTTATTACTTCATTTGCAGCTGTCATTTATATTTTGACAGTTGTGTGTATCAAGGGTTAATAGTGTAATAGTAATAAGATAATGTTAAAGCTAAATAGCGCGCGCGAAGCGCGCGTCTGTAGTGTCTAGTCATATAAAAGATAGGCTGAAGAAGGCTACAATAGCGATGAAGAGGACATGGAGCATAGGAGAGAGAATATTTTAAAAAGATTTTAGAAGAAGGATGAAGATGTTCGAGGCACTGGTAGAAAGCGTGGAATTATACGGAGCTGAAATATGGGGGTGGCTATACGAAAGTAGATTAGATGTGATAAAAAGAAAGTATGTTAAATGGATTTTAGGATTAGATAGAAGAACGCCGAATTATATAATATCAGAAGAAGCCAAAATAAAGAAAATAAAAGTGAGGGCAATAAGGAGAGCTGAGGTATGAGAAGAAGTCGAGACAGTCAGAGAAGAAAATAGTTCAAGCATGTATAAAAGATCTAGAGAGGAGCAGGCCAAGAAAAGAAGAAAGTAATTGGGAGAAGAAGAAAAGAAAACTGGATAGAGAGAGGGCAGGAATGGAGAAGGAGCAGCTGAAAAGAGAAATGAAGGTAGAGGACCGGGAGGCGGCGGAGAATTTCGTAAAGTGAATAGAGGAAAAGAAGGAGGAGGAGAGACAGATAAAGATAAACGAGTCAAGATACAATAGTAACTATAGAAGAGAACTATAAAGAGATTTTAACAGGAGTTACCAAAGTATTTACTAGGAAAGTAGAAAAAAAAGGATAGAATGTTGATAGCCAGATACAGATGCGGGAGTGAGGTGAAAGGCAGTCAACATTGGAAAGAGGAAGAGGATAGGAGATGCAGAATATGCCAAAAAGAAGAGGAGAACATAGAACATATACTAAAAAAATGTGAAGCGACAAAAAGCGAGATACAGTTAAAAGAATTTTTAGAAGAGAAAGGAAAAAGACTAGAAGCAATAAAATGGATAGAAACGGTTAGAAAAGAGGCGGAGAAAAGGGATGGGATAGAGGGAGAGGAGTAGAAAGGGAAATTGAAAGACAGTAAGAATGTTGAATTAGTTTTGGAGTTAATTAGGATGATCTAAGTGATATATGATATATATGTATGTAAAAGAGAAAGTTATATGTTTGTATTTATGTTATATATGTTTGTAAATTTATGTAAGGTTTGACGGAAGTCATTCTAAGCCGCAAGGCAAGGATTAAATAACATAATAATAAAAATAATTAATAAAAAGAGAAGCAGATTTAAAATACTACAAGTTTAAATAAAATTTTGTTATTGCATAATAAACAGTAAAAAAAATGTTTTAAAAATCCGTCTTACATGTCATCTTTTGATAAAACTGAAATGCCAACTCAATTTAATTGATATTAATAAAACAAATCTAATATTTTACTAATAAATATCTTACTTTTTCACTATTGTCAAAAAGTTAATGCAAAAAATATCGTTTTAGCCAGAGAACCCTTTTTATTACTTTCCGTCCAAATAATAAGCAAGTAATAACTCATAAATTAATAATTTAATAAAAAAGATAATCTACTTGGTGATGAAATATCTATTCATCCTGTGTTAAATATCATTGACCTTTATTTTTCAAAGATTTTCGCTTTAAAAAAAAATTTCCAGATTTAAATAATATTCCAAGTCATTTTGGAGTATGTCTTTAAATCTTAAGAAAAAATTTCCTGAGGTTTTCCAGATATTTCCATTGAAATTTTTAGACTTGAAAAGAGTATTTTAGATGTAAATTTAAAATTAATTCCGTTATTATTTAGACTTCTTATTCCTTTGTTCCTACTTATTGCAATTATGAAAAAATTAAGAGCTATTTATTTTACAAATTACGAATTTAAAAAAAAATACTGAAATGAAGAAATAAAGAATTTTCACAAAATATGTATAAAATTTCGTACTCATAATATCATTTTTTTACTTGCAAAAAATATAGTAAGAAAGGAGAGGATAATCTATATATAAACATGAAAAAGTATCAACAGTTAAATATTGTGAAGAAACATTCTTTAAAATAAAACAAAACTCATCTAAAATTCTAAACAGAATATCTTGCAGAATATATAACATTTTGTATACTCGCAAAATAAAAATAAAATTTTTGAAGAGCCAGTTTTGACAAGTTTCCTGAAAAAGTTCTAAATTTTCTAGATCTTTCAAACCAGTAAATATTCCAAATACGAATCTTTATATAATTGAATTGCTTATATAAGGCTCCCGGATACCCGGCCGCCATGTTAGATCATGCAGACTTCAGAGGCGAGAAATGACACACTGCACTGATCACTTCGAAGTAATCTGAAAGTGTTAATTTCTGCAAATATCTTTTTATTTGGAAATTGCACGCAAAATTTCTCAGCGTGTCATTTCTCACCTCTGACGAGCTCATATGACCGCGGCGAGAACCTATAGAAATCTTAAGAAGTTTCAAAAAATTATTAAGACATTCATTATTATATGTGAGCCTTCGAGAAAATAACTGAACAGTGCCGTTCCAGATAGCCATGCGTGATAGAGCATATTGAGCAAACTAATGCATTACATGTGTTTTTCATATATTTGCTGTCAATTTGCTGACATCGAAATAGAAACACACGTTACAAATACAGCTACATGACTGCTTATACATGCAATCAGTTGACGCAATTTCAAGAGCGATGTCAGCAATTTTACAGCAAATATATGAAAACACATGCAATGCATTAGTTTGCTCTATATCACGCTTGGCTATCTGGGTCGATACCTGCGTGAAAAGAACATATTATACCCTCGTGAAACCTCACAGACTTCCGTATTAGAAGTAATAATATGGAAATAGAAGAAAAAATCTTTCACCTTCTCCTTTTTGCTGAAAAATCTACCAAGGCTACTCTTAATGCTTTTCTTTTTTTGCGCAGCCGCGACCGCGGCTGCCGTGGCCGGACTCATGGTCGACTGCATGTGCAGATGCGATGTCGATAATTGTCCGATGGGCAGTCCAACGCTGGAGAAGTTGTTCTTGTGCAAACTGTCCTGGCTGCTGTGACGTGAGGACAATGGGGAAGGAGGAGTTCCAGAATTGAGTGCGCCGTTGTTATGCTGCCCATGCCTGCTGCATGGAGCGCTAATCTAGTTTCTATTTCTACTCTAATCAATGCTATTACAATCTAGCTCACACAAAAACGTTAGCCTTTTCATATTTCTCTTCTCCTGTTCTATATATTTTAGATGTGTAAATTCACTCGGTGTCTTTACATTCGGTACCTTATAACTCCGTTTTAAGATTAAATAATTTTCGGCTCTTTTGTGGTTTGCAAGTGTGGACTTCTACGTTTACAAAACAAAACATATGCTTCGGTGAAGCAGACAACAAAATCTCACAAAATAGTCATAAATGGTGTTTGAAAAATAACATTTGAGGCACTGTACATACCTTTTTCGCGTTTTAATTAGAAAAGAAGCTTCTAAAGCATTGGAAACCTTGGAAAATTGATTTGTTTTGTTCTGGTTGAAAGTACTATGGCCAGTACGTGCAAAAAAATGATATTAGTGTTTTTTCGGAACTAGGTAAATTATTTTGCAACACGATAACGCTTAGCCACAAAAGAAACGAAATACATATGCACGTAATACTGCCCAAGTTTAAATAGCACATTCAAATAATAGTAAAAAAAAATAAATCAGTATTATTAAAGTAAAATTAATAAAATTAACATAAGCATATCTAATAAATAATGAGAAACGACATTAACAGAGAAAAATGTATAAAAAATTAATTCTACGATGCGCCGTATTTGCGCATTAGAATATCGATGACTAAATCAACCTTTTTATAAGTTAGAATTGTCACAAAAGCAAGTGATTACAAAGATACAGAGAAAAGAGGTTGAAAGTATAATAAGATAACGTCACAAGTGCAATGCTGCTATATAAAACAAAACATATTTCATGAATAAACTTGATGCCTCTTTAAATCGCAATATATTTTGCACCATTATATTCATTAGTGTCTACGGTGTTGAGTTTCCGTCTGTATCTTTGTAACATATTCGTGCGAGACAACCTTATATGCAAGACAGATCGACGCGTTTCGCGTAGTGAATCCAACTTTTTCGATTCCATTAGTCTCTTCGTCTGCCTAAGATCGCGATGCCTGTCATAAATTGGGCAGGCTCGAAAATACGATGGATGTGAAAACAAGCTAGTAAACAGTCTCTCCTGAGATTTTTTGGTATCTATTGGAATTATTGGTCGTTTCCATACCACTGTGCTTGAGAATCGATACTGCGGGCATATAAGTGATACTTTGCACGCTATATCTTTTTACATCTTTAAGAAAGATGTTTAAGAAAATGATATAGTTATTTACAAGAGTCATTCAAATGCGTCGTGCACAGCGGCTATAAGGCTGCGTTCGGAAACGTCACCCGAGTGCACACGAGTATATTATACTTCCTTCTCTTTCTATCTTAGTGAGTTAGAAAAAGAAGGGAGTATACCCGGGTGGACTTTTCCGAACGCAGCCTAATTATGTGATTTACATGCAATATTAGTATTATTAATTAACCTGTGCGTGGGGAAACCAGCACTCGGAAATCCGCTCTGTCCGGTACGTCTGATAGCACAAACAATGTAAAGTACTAACTTAAGCAATAATGATAAACTTCGGCTAATCTCAACTCCATATATACAATATAATTAAGATGTAACAGATATATAAAAATTAAAGTTTCCCCACATTGCATATCTATATCCTTTGTAATGATTTTTGGCACGACTATAAGATATTCGATATTTCACTTGTTCTATTTTAGAAATGCGATTGCCAAAATGTCAAAAATAATTTACATTATAAAAATATAAAAATATATAAATTGGTTTGTCTTAAGAATCGAGATTTCTCTCCTAACAAAATAGAAAATATACCTTCTAAGTTCTTCCTGGCTATGGGCCAATGCTTGAACGACTCGTTCCAATCTCAGAGACCTGGCTGTTAAAGGAGATGCTGCGTCGCTGCCACCACTTCCAACACCACCGGTACTATCTCTTTCGCTAACCGAGTGCAGTTCCTCTCCTGACAACTGCAACTGTTACAGATGGGAAGTGTTATTCCATTTCTGTATGCAATTTATATGGTATATCAAAAATAAACAAATGTTTCGCTCGACAAAGCAAACAGCTAAATAAATTCAAACGGCCAATTTCGAGCAATTATCAGGTGTTAAAGAAAAATATTTAATACATTCAATATCGTATACAAATTAGTTAACGTTTCGCGCCTTATTTTGCCTTCCTCAGAACAATAAAAATTACACAGAAAAAACGCATATATATCCATCGCATTATTTTAAGAATACAACGAATCAACTCAATACAACGCCACAATTTGCATTAATCCGGTCTCACCAAAGCAATCGGACGATTAGTCATTATGAAGTCAAAAAAGTCAATTATTCGTCAAACCACACTGAGTCGGTCGCTTCCTCCGCTGCATGACCCTTATGCGTCCATGAAAACCCATATAAGTGTAAAATTCCTTGTCTCACAACCATCTTAATGACAACTATATCAAAGTTAAAATTCACATAAGACCAAAAGAATTTTTGATTAAACGAGCTAAGCCTTAACGGACTCACATAAGCAGTCGATGAAACAAAGAACCGGGGTGAATTCATTACATCGTCTCGCAAAACGTGCGTTCATCGTGAGAGATAACGGACGACTGAGACGACACTCGCATTACAAGGACACAGAAACATAAATCTTTGTTATTAACGTTTAAGATAACCGATTCAAGATGTCAAAATAAGCATCGTTTAGTAGTTCCGTGTCTTTATTTAAATTTATACTTTTAATTTACTCTTTAATATGTATCATTTCTGCGGTTAATCTCTTTTTGTAATTATGCTCAACCTCCAAGATGCGTGCATTATCCCAATCAAATGAATGATTAAATTTAGTGGTATGTTCCGAAACAACCGAATGCTTTGACTCATCTAATCTTATATTGTTTTTATGTTCCTTTAATCTAGTTTGTAATTGTCTTTTTGTTTGACCGACATAAGAGACATCACAATTTTTACAACATTAGACACTATACAGACGCGCGCTTCGCGCGCGCTATTTAGCTTTAACATTATGCTATTACTATTACACTATTAACCCTTGATACACACAACTGTCAAAATATACAATGACAGCTGCAAATGAAGTAAGCGCAGCAAGAGAACCAATCGGCATCGCGGAAAAGAGGCTTGTCTCAGTAATGAATTCACCCCGGTTCTTTGTTTCATCGACTGCTTATGTGAGTCCGTTAAGACTTAGCTCGTTTAGAGCCACCGCACAAGACTCTCGTATGGTCACGTATAGCGTAACATAACGTGAGCCTACGCACAAGCGGCACAAGAAACGTATTGGTTACGGCCGTTACGGCGTTATACGTTTCTTGTGCGTTGATCTACGTTACGTTACCATACGAGAGCTTGTGCGGAGGCTCTAACTAATACATTTCTTGTGCGTTGACTCACGTTACGTTACGCTACGTGGACCATACGAGAGTCTTGTGCGGTGGCTCTTAATCAAAAATTCTTTTGGTCTTATGTGAATTTTAACTTTGATATAGTTGTCACTAAGATGGTTGTGAGACAAGGAATTTTACACCTATATGGGTTTTCATGGACGCATAAGAGTCATGCAGCGGAGGAAGCGACCGACTCAGTGTGGTTTGACGAATAATTGACTTTTTTGACTTCATAATGACTAATCGTCCGATTGCTTTGGTGAGACCGGATTAATGCAAATTGTGGCGTTGTATTGAGTTGATTCGTTGTATTCTTAAAATAATGCGATGGATATATATGCGTTTTTTCTGTGTAATTTTTATTGTTCTGAGGAAGGCAAAATAAGGCGCGAAACGTTAACTAATTTGTATACGATATTGAATGTATTAAATATTTTTCTTTAACACCTGATAATTGCTCGAAATTGGCCGTTTGAATTTATTTAGATGGTACATCAAATATGGTCTCTCTATCAAAACTTTTTAATGATAAAGTCTTTGGTCAATTTAAAGTCGATTATAGCAGAAATGTCACAGGAGAACATCAAAACATTTATTGCAACATTCCAATTTTCGTGCACCATATCTCTTTGTGCTTAAGATTCACTAATTCTATGAACTAAACATCATCTGAAATTAAGTGCAAGCTAATACATTGTTATCCGTTTAGCCTTTCAAAGATTATTTTGCGAAAGCTTTTTTTTCAATCGCTTATAAATCGGAAATTATCGATATATTTTCTTAATATTTTCATTAAGAAAAAAAATTGTCTAAGCAAGCTGTCATTAAGAAAATATCCTTTGAGATGTCATATGTATAAAATATGTTTCTAATAAATATATAAATATCTCATAATATCATTATGGTACTGTATATTGCAATTTATTATTTGTCAAGTTATTATCTATCTTTGATGCCAAAAAAAAGACAGAGTTTTTCATTTTTCTCTTAACAGTTTTGAGTTTTTCTTATATAATACTGAATTTCTAAGAAGAATTTCAGCATTTTTTTCTAGCTAGAAAAAGTATACTAAAATTAATTGAAATTTCAATTAATAAAAATTATTTCAAAATATAATTTTATTTTAAACCTTATTCAAAAAATCTTTTGGGTTAATCTAATAACAATTATCTAAATTGAGTTACTAGCTAACCTGACTGGCAGGAAGAGATTCCGATAATTGACCCGGACTAACTAAGGAAGCGGCATATTGATGTAAATGCGCCGGAGACATAGACGCAGGTGCCTACGTGAAAAAGAAAATACAGAAATATATTATAAGCAATATGATCGCTTTGCTCATACTCTATGTAATCAAACCGACATAAATAAATAATTATTGCATTTACGTGATTACTAACGGTGTGGTACTTATGCAAATAATCCCTGTTTGGACTGTGGTGCGATTTTGGTGTAGATCGGCCGCTCAGTGGCGGCGATGCTCGTTCGAGGCTTCGGCCCCTTGCTAATAGATTCATGTGTTCGAGGCTGCCGACGCGAGACTCCAGTTCTTCCGCACGTGCTTCCGTACTTTGTTTTTCTTCCTACAAAATTCTCCATATTTAATCGCCCCGGACTTAAAAATTATTGATTCTTTAAGATTTAAAGAAAGATGAATATTAAAATAGACAAAAATAAGTGTGTAAATAGAATCTGTTGAGTCTGCAATACTTTATTTCATCAACTTTTACATTAATTTTCTAAATTTATACAAGACAGATCTATGCATTTAAAATTGTATAACCAATTACCTGAATTAATCTAATTTCCTTATTAATAGCATCTAATTGTTCTTGCAGCATCAATGCCAATGTTTGGGCATCCGTATGCCCGGTAGGGCTAATTACATCTGCCGCACAACTGAAGATACTTTCGTTATCCCCATCGCCTTCTGCGTCACTCGAAACATCAAACGCTTGTTGGACATTAGCGAGCACATGCGCTTGTTGCAACTTTTCCCACTCCTGCTCCGCCAAAGTCCGTGCAACATAATTCTAAAGTATCCAAACTCATGTTATATTTATTTTTAGACTTACATAGTACGATTAATTAGTACAGTTTATAACTTAATATAAAGGATACCAGTACCTTCGATGAATCATCTTCGATTGATCGTTTACCTCCTCTTCTAGGCAACGAGTGTGTGTCGAAACTGCTGTGACTTGCGCTCCTCGAGAAGGAGCCTGGATCCACAGCGTTTGGCGACAAACTTCTTGTTAATGCGTCTGTTTGTTGAATATTAAACGCAATTTCCTGCTGAAGCATTTGTCTTTTAACGTTGTCGATTTCCAGACGCGCCTTGCCCAATTCCTTAACAATGTCAGTTTTTTCGTTTTGCAAATCCTCCGCCACTTTTCTCGTTTTTTCGAGTTCCTGAGTAAGCGCGTTCTTTTCTTCTAACGCGTGCATTCTTTCTTTCAAATGCACTTGCAATCTTTCATTGGATTCTAAGCAAAAATTTAAACTCTTAACTTAATGTCACTTAAATCCTTAATGTATCATATTTTTTATAGTAATAAACAACTACATAAATATGCATATAGGCAAGTATATAAAGCACACACCAAATATCTGTTGTTTTTCAAAATATGATAATTTTTGTTATTATCATTTTTATAAGAAGTCATAAGATTTTTTGAAAGGTCAACTATAGTAATAGGTAGAAAATTCAAACTGCATCTCATTCCTAACATTATTTCATGATTAAAGATAATAAAGATACTTAAATATTAAGCATTATTTAAATTATTCTTCTAGATTCTAGACAGCAAATGTATTTTCTCGTTTCTCTAATAACTGTTCAACAAAAAAAATTGCACAAGAACGAGAATAATCGTAGTTTTTTGTACGCTGAATATGATCCCGTTTACCAAATTGCTCTATTACGTCACAATTTTGAGAAATTTGCAGTTAAAATTGTCAAAAAGGTTAATGTTTATTGGCATATACATTTTAATGTATTTTGGCATATTGTTTGGATATGTGACGTATTGGAGAAGTTTTATTGCAATCAAAATTATGTTGTTAGAACTTTCAGCCCTGCCCCTGGATAGTTTCGGAAAATACAACGGTCGAGTAGCACGACACCTACTGGAGGAAGCTTCCTAGCTTGATACAAAACTAGTACCGCGAGCAACCGCGAGTCACTCGAGAGTCGGCTGGTGGGGGAAACGCACACAAGAGAAAACACGTACCTGTGCACTCAGGTATGTTCTTTCTCTTGTGTGCGTGTGCCCCACCAGTCGACTCTCGAGTGAAGTTTGTCCTGGCCGTTTTCGGAGCAGTACTGCTTGAAGGCCAATCACAGAAAAAGAAGAAGAAGACTCTCGAGTGGCTCGCGGAGGAAAACAGTGGACAATTGTCTTGCGGAAGATCTTATTGGTAAAATAACTCATTAATCGTACTAAAAATTGTGCATTATTGAGCTTCAGTTTGTTGGTTATGTCAATGTGCTGTCCACTGCCTCAAATAATAATCCAATAAAATGCCATAAACCATTTTCCAGAACAGTGCTACGCCGACCATGGGCCAATTCCTTTTAGTGACACAAGTCGACACAAACATCGTTCTATCCTTCTTGGCATTTAATGAATAACAAAGACAGAACGACACTTGTGTGTCGACTTGTGTCACTAAAAGGAATTGGCCTCATATCAGCTGTCAATTTTTTATTGCACTGTTACTACACTTTCTATATTAGGACCAGCAAATTAATGAGCAGGTAAACATATAATATGCTTTCATCTTTCATTTGAACGCTTATATTCAATCGTACGGTGACTCCTTCTTATTTGAGATCTTCCGTAAGAATTGTTCATATTTCATCTATCGATTCAAGATGGCTGACATGGGTATCCAGGGCCCTTAAAAGGAATTTGTTATGTCGATTATGATTAGAAAGATATTGATGATTTACATTTCGTCAAAGTTGCGATCATTAGGATCTATGAAATATTTTTTAATTGTTGTAAAAATCTAAGGATTTTTTTAGATCACGGAATACTTAATTTGATGTCACATATATACTACGTTTACGCGAGCGTTACTTCTGTAGTAACTTATAATATATCACTCGTTTACGCGGAGTAAATTATCGTAAGTTACTACAAAATCCCGTTTACGCGAAGGAATTATCGTGAGTTACTACAAAAGTAACGCTCGCGTAAACGTAGTAATAGTTGATCAATTCAAAATGGCAAAGCCAATATGGCGGATATCAAAATTAAAAATGGTCTAATTTTTACTTTTAATATCCACCATATTGGTTATTTTAATTTTATCAATTTTGACATCAGATTAATATTCAGCGACTTAAAAAATCCTTAAGTTTGAATAACATAATTTAAAAAAAATGTCATAGGTCCTTAATGGCTATGTAAGTCAACTTTGATGCAACAGGCTATGTGAATCAATATCTCTTTAAGGTAGTTCGATGATGAAGGGCCGAAGTCACAACAATGTTTATGATTTTTTTATCAAATCATTTATATGATCATAAAAAAATAGGATAATGCATTGCAAAGCTTCGTAACGACGTAAAAAAACCATTAGTAAGTAATTTTTACGTTGTAGAATAATATTTTGTCTGAAATAGATTAAAATGAAGTGTGTTAATGCGTCGCTTGACTATAATTTTTAACTTGTGCCAACTCTTGAGTGCTCTACTTCGAAGATTATTTTGATTGAATTATTGCGTTATTATGGCGATTTACTGAAGTACAGTAATTTCGCCACAAGGTGCATGTAATTTTTTACATAAACAATTTTCCTCGCTGCCCTCATGTACGAGATGAGGGCAGCGACATGGCAACGTCAAACAGTTCGTACGGTTGGTACACTTGTTTGTCTTTGCGCTCACTCACACCTAACGTGCACCTAACCTTACGCCGACGATCCCAGCGTGCGGCGTTGCCACGTCGCCACGCTCGAGTTGTGAAAATCAGCGCTTGAGCACAGGAAACCAAACTTTAATTATTAATTTAAAAAAAACTGTACGGTGGATCGTGTTTACCTTCAACTATAGGCTTCCTCACAGTGTCCTCTTTCTATCGATATATATTGTTCGGACATATTTGGCAAAAAATTTTTCGCAAACTCGTGTTATTTATAGGAAAATATCTCTTTTCCTATTAGACCAATGTTAAAATCACCTAATTTTGAAATTAAATATCTTGAGAACGGGACGGTGAATTATCTTCTTTCTGGGCTTAATCGATTCAGGAGAGTTCCTTCTTTCGATATAAAAAATAAAACTTATTATTTTTGGCAAAAGTCGTTCATCATCGAACTACCTTAACCATAATCGATACAACAAATTTCTTTTAAAAATTAAAAGTCATAACAAATATACTTAATTTTGATTACAATAAAACTTCTTCAACATGTCACATATCGTGGATACCTATTATGCCAAAATATACTAAAATATCCTTTTTTTGCAACTTTAATTGCAAATTTCTTAAAATTGCGACGTGACAAAGCAACTTGGCAAATAGGATCATATTCAGGATTGAGCGTCCAAAAAACTATAAAAAACTGTTATTCTCGTTTTTGTATTCAAAAAAAATAATTTTTTGTTGAACAGTATAATAATAATATAATATATGCTTATAATTTTTGTTTATAATCCCACAAACAATTATTAAGACAATCTGATATAGAAAAAAATAGTGCGTTGAAATTACCAGATAAAAGTTTATCAACGGTTGTACTAAGACGCGTGTTATGCTCCTCATTCATCTTTAACCGTTGATTAACACGCATCACTTCAGCGTTCTTTTCTTCTAATTGTGCTTCCAGTCTTTGAATTCTATCCTCCGCGCTACCATGTCTCTCCTGAGCCTGCTTAAATTTCGCATAATTAAAATCATTGATTTATTTATAATATTAGCAACTTCCATAATAATATATCTAATTTAATTACTGTTATTGAAAGCTGATATTTACGAAACTATCTTTCATTACTTTTAACAAATTTCGATTTTATCTCAATGATAAATGTCAATTCTCATGATTGATTGGAATAGATTGGGTAGAGGATGATTATATCAAAATGTAAAATTTAGGGCAAGTAATGAATATAACTTATATTGTACGTTTCTTTCTCTCTCTCTCTCTCTCTATATATATATATATATATGTGTGTATATATATATATATATATATATATATATATAATCATATTTATATAATTTATTCTAATCTATATAATCTAAATGAGACATTCTATAATAGAAACAGTAAGAAAATAAAACGTGTTGTATATGAGCGAGAAAAAAGAGACAGAGAAGGTATTATATCAATAAACACATTCAAAGGTGACACACTATTCATAAACTATAAATTATGATATTTGAAACATATCCGTCATTTGCAGAAGTAAAAGATTTTGTACAGACCAGGTTGACTTCCACTATTCATGCTGCGTTATATCAGTTTGCAAATCATATAAGATAGGACATAATCAATTTTCAAAAGTATGAAAAAAATTATGTAACTAAAAATTCTTGATGCACATAAATTTAATTTGTAAATTCAGCTTGTATTTATATTTAGCAATTTGTGTATTTTAGCGTAAATATTATAAAGACACACTGCGGTGCACAAAAATATTTTATCTGTATGTATGTTGCTGAATGCTATTATTATGCATCATACACATAGTAGTACAGAGCATAGAGCAGCAAATTATTGTTGTTTGATAAAATTAACTTTAATATAATAAAAACATAACTCTGTGGTAATAATGCACGTTAAGAAAGAGAAGCTCTCTAGACACAAATCGTATCTCGGGAATGTTAAAGTGCAGAGGAATAAAAAAAGGGAGAGCTGATGTGACATGATATGATTCCCCTGCGTACCTGGTTGGGCCTCCTCACCTGCGTCAGAGCCTCCATCCTCTGCTTCAATTGCTCTTCCATTTCTGGTAACTTAGCATATTGAGCTAGTTTCTGTTCCGCGAGTTCTAGTTTTTCTTGTATAGCCGCAATTTTTTCCTCTTGGAGCTTTAGTAAATTCAATTAATCATAAGAAAATGATTGTGTTATATAATTATAATGAAAAAAGAGAAAATAAAGATTAATATGTAATTTACCTTTAATTGAGCTTTCTTATGCTGCAACTCTTGCTCCAGCTTCTCATTGAGGTCGTGAAGACTAGTAGACTCCCGTTGAGCATTGAGATATCGTTTTTCTAGAGTTGCTATTCGCTCCTCTTGGTCCTCTTTTTGTGCCACGTTCTCTCGCAAGTCTCTTTGCAGTTTAAGACCTGCGTCTTGTGCCTTCAGAAGATCTTTTTGCGTTTTGGATAGCGTTTCCTCTAACTCGGCAACGCGTCCACTTAGTTCCGCTACCCGTCGTTGCCATGTACTTAATTCTGAGCTCTAAAATAATATTTATAATATTTTATATCGGCTTATGAAACAATTATCGATTTATACCAGCCACCATTCAAGCTACTTGTCAATAAACAATGTATTTTCATTTTCAGACAGTAAAAAATAAGTTCTAGATTAAATTGTATCGATCAGACAAAGTGTTGAGTTTGCCCCGGCGCGGCGGGGTGTCGAGTTTGCCCCGGCATTTTTCAATTCGAAAATTTGTCTTCGCGTTACTTTTCCTTTCCTGGCGGCAAAACAAAGCGACGTACAGCAAAACTTTCTGAATCAATTTTGTACCTGAAGAAACACTCTTTAAATATATACTATTGAATTTGCCTAAAAATTTTAATTAAATATTAAAAATTGCCTTTGAAAAAATAGTGTCGGCTTAGTCCCGGTCTCCCCTATATCAATGTCATTTAAATGTTTTCGTTAAATTTCATAAAATAAAAGATTTCTCTTACGAAATATCTGTTGTGGTACAAATTAAAAAGAATAATAGAAGTACACTTTTTATTGAGATAACACACCACAAAATATTAAACAATACATGTTTCTTTAAAATTCAAACATTCGGCAATCAATACTGTGCTTAGAGTGAATAATTCATGCAAAATCGTTAATGATATCGCTGTTTTACCGTTTTACGTATTTACTCGAGCTCGCGCGCGCGCGCGCGCGCACACACACACACACACACACACACACACAAGTGTGCGCGTGCGCCATATAAGTAATTAAAAATGCTATCTTGTACTCTCTCTCTCTCTCTCTCTCTCTCTCTCTCTCTCTCTATATATATATATATATATATATATATATATATATAAATTATATATGATTGATAGCCCAAAACCCTGTAAAAATGGGCAAAGTTCTTTTACAAAACAAGTAAACAAAAATCATAGAATAATTTTATATAGAAAGATATTAATTACAATATCTAAAAAAATTTATGATATAAAAAACTAGTTTCTATTTGCTTTCTTAAACAATGTAACTTTTATCTTAAATTTTTTTTTGCACTTAACGAATACAAAATTATAATATTATATATATATATATATATATATATATATAATATTATAATATATATATAATATTATAATTTTGTATTCGTTAAGTGCAAAAAAAAATTTAAGATAAAAGTTACATTGTTTAAGAAAGCAAATAGAAACTAGTTTTTTATATCATAAATTTTTTTAGATATTGTAATTAATATCTTTCTATATAAAATTATTCTATGATTTTTGTTTACTTGTTTTGTAAAAGAACTTTGCCCATTTTTACAGGGTTTTGGGCTATCAATCATATATAATTTTGTAGATAATAATGATAATATTAAAGAAAAAATAATTTTAGATCTTCAATCCTCCGTCGAAAGCAGTTCTGACCTCCTAAGATATCATTTTATTTGTTCGATTGCATTATTAAGAAAGACAAGGATAGACTACCGTATCTCAGACAGACTGAACTTGTGTACAAGATTGATTGTGCTAACTGCAATTCTTGCTATATTGGGCAAACTAAAAGGCACTTAGAGACAAGATTAAAAGAACATCAAAGTGATATTAGGAAACATGTTAACAATCACTCTGTAGTCTTCAAACATCGTCTCACATATAAACATGATTTCACGTGGCATAATCCGAGGATTTTATATAAAGAAAGCCATTTAAAAAAAGAGAGATCTCAGAGATGTTTTTCATTAAGAAGTGCAGGCACACTGTCAATCTTCAAAGCTGCCTGATAATGTTCTTAGCAACGGATCTGTCTTTGTTTTGTTGACGTTAGTCGACATTCGAATTATCCGCCGAGCCTTCGAACCGAATTGACGTGTTCTGAATTCACGAGCCATTGTATTCTGCTTATTAAACCAGTTCTATTTTCTATCAAAGAGCTCTTATTCCCGGTAACGGGATTGCGCATCGCGTTCGCGAGTGAGTGTACGAGGGAGAGAGTGCGAACGCGCGGACGAGCGCAACAAAATTTCATTATTTTTTGATACTGGCGAAGAAATGTCTCAGTCATTGTAAAAATAAAATATAAATTATTTCGTAAGCTGTTTATTTTGTATAATTTGTAATACCTTTACATGCGGAATAACTCAAAGAAACAAATTACTTAGAGAAATATATATTTTTAGAGAAAAATATATTGTTAAAAAGAATATCGATAACGTCGATATATTTTCTAAAAGATATAAAACATTTGTTTCTATCATCATAGTTGCTCTTTCGAATAGTGCAAATTTTCTTAATAGTCTTAACATTTTCTTTTATATTTGATAGATAAAAAAAATTTATTGATTATTGTTTAGAATTAAGGCATTTCTGAATTTAAAAATTTTTCAATTTTTTTTCTTTGCAAAAGAGTGTATATTATTGTCAAGTCGGGTAATTATTTAAATTAGTAAACCCATCTCCAATGATCTTGATCTTGACATATGTTGTCAAAGTCACCCTTCTAACATAAGTAACCTTCAAAAGGTTTTAGCCGTTGCTCGTTGTTTATTAAAAAGTTATTAATAAAAGAATTTAAATACAATGTACGTAATTTTCAAACACTGTGTATATAAGAATAATGAAACTTTGTATGTTGACCTATTATAGGACTTCTCATTATTATTTATTATTTCTTATTGGAATTCAAATTTTCTTTTACTTGAAAATACAGTAATTATTTTAACACAAAATGATTTCACATGGATTTCCAACTTTCCACGCGAGGTGAGGTCCACACTACCCCACCCCCTGCTTACAGGGCAGAACAAGGTTTATCGTTGTATGGTTCTATATGAATTTCCAACAGTGAGGTCCACCCCATTCCATCCCCTGCTCGTTTGCTTATACACCCAAACAACATGTGCGTGGATGAGGGATGGATTCCATCCCACCCCTCCCAAGCACTTACTTTAATATGCAAATAAAGTTTCAAGTATGAAGTTAAACACATACATCAATTAATGCCTGTTTGTGTTGAAAAAGATAAGTAGATCACATATTCTGCGATCTCTCCCAATTTTTATTACGGTAACTCCGGTATTTACGCCGCGCGAGGATTTACGCCGCAAAAGTCAGAAAAAATAGAAGGAATAAAGACACTTGCAATCACACTGTTATGTGCCTTTATGCCATATTAGCATTGTATTGTAATTTCAGTTCTTCATTGTAAATATTAACAAAACCGTCGTAAGTTGAACCAATTTCTCACCGTAGAAAGTAGCGCGATCATATATTACGACTACGTAAAATAATTACTAGAAGGAATGTAAAAAGTTTAATGGTTATTTCATGATACATAAGTGTAGAGGGATAGTAAATGATGGAATACAGTAAAATACAAGTGCATAGCTCTTGTATTTTTTATTTAGTTTGATATCTTGTATATCTCTATTGTTTATTAGGATATACGGCATTTTTAGCATGCGGAATTTATGTCATAGTACAGACACTTTGTAAAATTCGAAATCTCCTATGTGTTTTTTCCTTCTATTTTTGGATTGTATAACAATCTTTGATGCATCTATCGCTCTTCTATTTTTTGCTTCCTCATAGAGGAAGCTTTGTTTTCGTAAATTTCGTATATGAACCTTTGATTGCGTATAAAGTTGGGTCTAATCAATGAAATTTAAAAGAATTATATATTAAATAGGGGTAGAAGAAACTAAAGAAAAGATTGTTTTTTGAGTTTTTGATGCTAATATGTTCAGAGTTCAGAGTATTCTAAAACATCGAAAAATTGCGTTTAAAAAATGTGTGTGTGTGTGTGTGTGCGCGCGCGCGCGCGCAGATTTGATGTCCGTGATTGCTCTAACTTCCGCAAATTTTGAGATATCGAGCTCAATTTTTTTTTAATGTAGAGTATTATTAAAGGAAAGTTGGGGTATTAAATTTGGCGGTGATCGGTGAAGGGGTTCTTTCTTTATAAAATTTTGAATTTTTTTAGAAATGTCCGTGGCTGCTCTAACTTCCGAAAATTTGGAGATATCGTCCTATTTCTAACTTATTTAGGGTTTGGTTGATTAGATTCAACTTTATACGCGATGAAAGGTCCATATGCGAAGTCCATATATAGACCATATAGCCTGAACTCCCAAAGTCAACATCGATTTGACATTGCGTCGATTGTAAAACCCCACTTGTGCTACTATATATAAGCTGATCCTCTAACATTTCATAAAAAGATTAAATTTAAAATTAAAAAGTGTGCAAATTAGAAACTTGCACATTGGTTCCTCATCATTACAGATCGCTACCATTGCTTCTATTTTATTTCGCTCATAAACCTTCCTCTATGAGGAAGCCAAACTAATATAAATACTAATAATTATGCATCGAATAAAATACAAGCTTCCTTATAAGAGGAATTTTGTGAGCAAAATATTAAAAGTTTCTCAGTTTTATAATTTGTTTATTATTCTTACATCTTGAATAAACTTTTTACACACATTTTATAACTTCTTATAACATTTTATTGCCTTATTTATAAATATTATTTGTAATTTTATATATATATATAAATAAGACGTATATATTCCACCCCCATAAATGTCATATATCCCACCCGTATGGGATATATGGCAAAAATGCAAGAATTTCTGAAAGTTTTTTTTGTTAAATATAAGGAATAAATATTTCATATTTTTAATTCTTTTATAATAGTAGACAATATAAAATTTTTATTGGTATAATTCATTAGCATTAAACATAGTAAATAGTACCTGATAAATTAAGTTGTTCTTAGGTGTGGCGTATATACCGGAGTTACCCTATCGTTGTCAGAATTACAACAAAGCTTTTTGTTAAGAGTAAAAAAATATCAAAATCGGGAAAATCCAATTTTAAACAATTACCAATTGATTCAGATAGTAATTTCTAATGATTCTCTTCGACTCGCATTTTGTTTCTTTACCTCTCCCTCTTTCTCCCTTTGTATTTCTTTATAAATACGTATATGCATGCGCGCGCGCGCGTGTAGGTGTGTGTGTGTGTGTGTGTAAATTAAAAAAACTAGTGTTCTATTGCAGAAGTAAGATTACTTATAAAAATTAGTTACGATCTTTATATATATTCATATACACATCAGAGATAGAAAACTACCTGAAGTTCTGTTAATAGTTCTATTAATAGAGATGGAAAGCTACCTGAAGTTCTGTTAACAGTTGGACTTTTTCTATCCGTTCCGTCGTACAATACTGATTCATACCTGCTTGTCGAGAGTGGCTTGCAAATCTATTACTCGTACTGCTGAATCCTGCTCGGCTAGATCGAGACTTCCATTGCTCAATCTACTGCCAACTTCGGCGGACTTCTCTGTACCTGGTTTTTGTACCGATTGTTGTTGTTGCTGTTGCTGTTGCTGCTGCAGCGGTTGCAATTGATGTTGATGGTATTGTTGCTGCTGCTGCGGCTGGCTTGCTGCCTGCTCAGTCTCATTCTGCCCGATCACAACACTACATTCAGAATGCCTCGCTCGCATTGCCTCTCCAGCATCGCCGCGAAATTCCCAAAAACTACGTGTAATACTACACGACTACGCGACTGCACGACCATCATGCACGACTATGATAGATACATTCTCATGGATGCAGCGAATCAATAAAATGACAAACAAAAAGTGTGATCTGTCGATAATTCATATATCATCCGGGACAAAAGTGCACCTGTTTAAGTGTTACTCTCGAGAAATACAAAAACATGTTTACGTAAATGTTCATGATAATTTTATGTAAAGTCTTATGCGGTCTTTAATATCATGTGCAATATGAGAAACGTTTTAAATGAAATAATAAGATGACATTATTCTAGAACCACGGCGTTAGTGATAATTCAACGATAAAATGCATCAATATTTAAATAGATATTACGAAAGAAATATAATTGTACATCAGTTGTATACCAACCAATAACGCGGACTCGAGTCACGGCTTTCGCTCAAACTAGAGAGGCTTACAGACCTCCGAATAACATAAAGAATCTAAAGTTTCCAAGTAAAACTTTAACAAGTAAGGGAAAGAGGGTATATATGCTAAACATGAGCATGCAAAGTGAAAAAAGTTCCACAAATGCATTTTACGACTCTCATACAAATTTTAAACATTTCCACTTATCCATGATCGGTGCGAAGTATGAAAAGCGTATGTATCTGTGAATGTTTGTGCCTATGGGATTCAATCAAGATTATATTGGTAATACGATTTTATGATACCTTATTCTGTTGCTGAATTTCATCCGTCTGTCCATTCTCTTTTGGTCTATCATCTAACGTTTTCGGTGGATGCTCGCTTATTTTATATTGCTGGAACTGCAAACCACACTTATATTAGATGACGATAAGAGTCACAAGAGTCTAGAGTCTCAACGTTTATAACGTCTAGAACTTTCTAATTTTCCAAGTATTTTATTCAGATCCAGGCAAAATTAGAACATTCTTGAAATAAACTTCTAAGAACTTCCAATACTATTTTTGCATTCCTAGGCAAAAATGTATTGAATAACCTCAAAATGAATATCATGAAATGAATTTTTACCAACAAAAATTTAAAGCCATGTAATATCTGAAAAATTGTTTATTGAAAATTCTAAACAATTTAGCAATATTTAGCTAATTTAGCATGTATAAAGTAGATTATTAATGTTCACATGTTTTGACCTATGTATATACCGTGTCACCTAATTCGTGCCCACTATTTATACAGTGATATTTCTTATCAAAAATTGAGTCAAAAAGTCATTTTTTTCTATAATGCTTAATAAAGCAGTAATTATTAAGTAAAGTCAATCCGCTCATTGTCAGTGCCGTTCTTTAGCTGGCCGTACCGTACATGCCAGTGAACCGCGCGCCTGATAGTATGCGCTCACGCATACTCTATCAGGCGCGCGGCTCACTGACATACACTCAGCTAAAGAACGGCATTGAGTGGATTGACTGTACTCATATCAGTAATTACTGCTTTATTAAGCATTATAGAAAAAAATGGCTCAGAACTTTTCGACTCAATTTTTTATAAGAAGTATCGCAGTGTAAATAGTGGGCGCGAATTAAGTGATACCCTATATACATTTCGCCAAATAAGAGTCTCCGCACAAGACTCTCGTATGATAGCGTAGCGTAACTTAATGTGGATCAACACACAAAAAACGTATTGACGTATAACGCCGTAACCGATACGTTTCTTATGCGTTGACCCACGTTTCGACACTACGTTACCGTACGAAAGTCTTGTGCGGAGGCTCTAATTAAGGGATCGAGCGGATAGAGATAAAAAATAAGCCAATTTTAAACAGGTGTAATTTTGTTTTAAAAAATGTGAATCCAAATCTAGAAAAATAGTTTTGAAGTTTAAAATCTCTACTTTCGAAAGGTCGCAGCTATTTTTAACTTTCTTCAATTATGCTAATTTTAACACACAGAAAACGAGCTTGATAAAGTGCGAAATTTTTTTGTCACTTTGTGGGCGTGTCACATGCATAAAAAACCTGAAATAATTTTTTGCTTTTTTTATGTTAAAACCTGAAATTTTTACAAAACCTTTTTTTAGATTTTGATTTTGATTTTTTGTTATCAAGTTATCGAGAGTTGAAGAATAAGTGGGCATTTTGACTTTAATCGTCCATAACTCCGTTAAAAATCATATAGCAATTCCAAAAATGGATTCCTGAAACCGAATCTTTGCTCCATAACATGTTATTACTGATTTTTTTTTAACTCGTGAATATGTTACAAATAAATGAAAATAATGGGGCGAAGCCGTTTCTTCAAACTACTATCCAAGGTCAAATCAATAACACTATCTTATGTCTCCCTCGAAGTCACAAAACTTTTATATGAAACATTTTTCTCTAAAATGCTTTGTTTCCGAGATATAAGTTTGTAACACTTTAACTGATTCACCCTGTATATGTATATATATAATATATGTATATTTCGAAGAAATACAATAAATAGGGAAATAGATCATAGTAAACTTATACATAAAAATTCCCTGTAAATTCCGATTTCTTTAGGCAGAAAGAAATGCTCTGTAAATTCCAAGTTTCTTAAATATTTCTAGATAATAGACATTTTTTATTAAAGAAATATTTTTAATATTTTCGTATTTTAATTTAACAATGTATAGAACTCACTTCCTCTTTGGTATGGGCTAGTTCCTCCTCAAGACTCGTATTTCTTTCAAGGGCCACGCGCAAACGCTCACGTACCTGAAATGGTTTCATCAGCAACAATAATCCTCTAGTTACAAACATCGTACATACATACATATATACATATAGAGTGTCACGTAACATGCGGACCACTGCTTGTGGGCAGGTAGAGCGGGTAAAATTGAATCGAAAAGTCCTTTAACGTTTTGTAAATTTCTCAATAATTAATAAAAAATTAATAAATAAAGTTGTTAAGCACATGACGAGGCATTGGGAAGAGCGCTAAGTAAATAACAATTGCTATACATGAGCATTATTTGTGCATAGCCATTGTTATATTTATACAATACTCCTAATATTTCGCCACGCGTGTAGCAACGTGAACGTTGAGCTGCTCTTTTGTCGAATCATACGGACGCATTCTGATTTGTGTATCTTTATTAATTAATTATTGAGAAGCTTACAAAACGGTGACAGATGTTTTGATTCAGTTTTATTCGCTATACGTGTCCACGAGTAGTGGTTCGCATATTACATGACGCCTTGTATACGTACATATATACATAACAAACAATGGAAAGTCGCGAGAACATTGTGTCAATTTAACATTGTGTAAAGAAAAGAAGGGCGGGAGAAAGAGAATGCATTTAAAAATGACTAAAATATTAATTTTTTTTAAGAGGTAAATTTTGCGCATTTTAAAATACATAATTTTCAGATATATCTAAAATTTTCTAAATGTTTAGAAAAAAAGAGAAATATTAAACATACGGTTTTTGCGCAGATCAAGATACGTAACGTATCGCTATGATTACATAAATATCGAATAAAAATTTTATCACTATTCAAATATTATTAAATTCTATTATTTATGCTCCCATGCATCCCGATCTTATTCTAAAGCTGGCGTCCCATGAAGCGAATAACGCGGAATCGGAACGAGGGTATCACCAATCACGGGACCGTTTCGATAGAATCTTTAACAGATACTACGTTTACGCGAGCGTTACTTCTGTAGTAACTTATGATAATTCCTTCGCGTAAACGAGATTTTCCTTCGCGTAAACGGGATTTTGTAGTAACTTATGATAATTTACTCCGCGTAAACGAGTGATATATCGTAAGTTACTAACAGAAGTAACGCTCGCGTAAACGTAGTAAGGGTTCTATCAGAACGATCCCGTGATTATACATAGTGATATGCTCGTTCCGTTCCGCGTAATCCGCTTCATGGGAATCATGGGACGCCAGCCCCAATAACGTTTACAAAAGTTTAAAAATAAAAATGAAAAATGTCAAAGAGAAAAACAATTGTGTAATAAACGATGTAAAACATAATAAAACTCAAACAGAAGCAATACTTTGAGTTTATTTTATTTTTCAAATTAACCTCTTGTGCTATCGATCTTCCGTATCGATATGTTGATATTAAGTGTCCTTCATTTGTAATTTTAATATGAAATAGACCAAGAAAAAGAGAATAAACCATTGCAAGAAATGTGAAGTTGTGATACAAAATAGCATTAAAATCTTTGAAGCGTTCGACAAAATTTCAAAAAAATTTTACAGGCACGTAGCACTTACTAAGTAATCAAATGTCACATGCGAATGTGCAGAACTAGTCTAAAAGTAACGTAGATGGTACACATAAGTTAGGCTAACCCGCCGTTTTCTTTTTACTATAACTTTTAATTAACTGTACATTTTAGGGCAAAAAAAATTTTTCTTTTTTAATCGATAGTTTAGAGTTTAGACTCTCAGACACTTGAATATTCATGTTATAGAAAGCAAAAAAAAAATTTTTTCACAGAAGCTATTTACAAAATTTCAAAACAAAATTTTTTTAAATGAGTAAAATTGCGCTTTTTGTTTATTTAATCATATTTCTTTTTTTAAAACAAGTTATGACCTAATTATACTGGGATTCTAAAGGTTTATAGGTCTACTTTAAGGGGATTAATGCATATCTTCAATTACTTCCAAAAAGTATAATTATTTTGAATGGTAAATGTAGGTAATTTTTGGCTCTTATTGTTAGTAACTTTTTATGGTAATAAATAAAATAAATTATATACGTGATTTGACATTAAATATTAAATGTTTTTAGTGAAAAATTGGTAAATAATCTAATAAAATTAGCATTTTAATAACAAATAGCAAAAATTGAAATTATTGTACATTATTAGGTAACATTGGTGTCATAAGATCAATGAAAAAAATATTTATTTAATTTTTCAACTCCATTTTATTACAAAATTCTATTTAATTATTTTTACAAAATTAGTATATCACGGGTTTACTAACGTTAACGGTGCACTGGATTAGTAGAGAGCGAAGCGACTAACTTTCGATGCTTCCTACTCGGCAGTTTTCAATGCGCTGGTTCAATTATGAGTGCAGCTTACTGTGGTAAGGAGCTCTCGAAAGTAGAATTCCTATAATAAGAGTTAAGCCAATGCGGTGACGATTTTTTATTGGTCCCGCCATATGCTTCAGCCAAGTTAGTGGGAGTGAGACAAGCTATAAGTGAGAGTGAGACAAAGCTATCGTGGTCGCCATATGCTTTAGCCAAGAAGTTAGTGGGAGTGAGACAATGCTATAACGGTGTCCTAACTTTTATTATAGAAATTCTACTCCAAAGTTCGTCCCCTGGTCCGAACCCCCCTCCCAATACAATATAGGGTTAGATTCCGATATTAACTTTGGCACCTTAATTTGACGATAGTTTCTGGTAGTACTTTTAAGGGGGTATGCCACCTTTGAGCATGAACTCTTTTCACGATTTGTTTTAACATATAAAGAATAGAACAATCAAAAATCGGCTTTAAGGGGTCTTTTTATTATACATTAAAGATGTAAAAAAAATTTTTTTGTATATAAAATACACCCTGTCAAAAGTCGGTATTTATAGCCATAACAGTTCTGTCGCTGTCGTTGCAAGAGCAACGTACTCTGCCTTAGTAGACGATAGGGCCACCGTGGATTGCTTCTTCGTTGTCCAACAGACAGTATTCCCAAAGACTTTACACAGATAGCCAGTTGTAGATTTTCGATCGGAGCTTCCTCCCCAATCAGCATCGGAATAGGCAACCAGTGGATCCTTCCCTCCTTTACAGTAGAGCAAGCCGAGTTCCATGGTGCCTTGAATATAGCGAAGTATTCTCTTTAATCCTTTCCAGTGTGCTTCCGTGGCACTACCTTGAAATCGGCTGAAATAATTTACAGCCGTGCTCAAATCTGGTCTTGTGGATACATGATGCATCCCACGAGTTCACGGTATGGTCTCGACTTGTCTGTGATGGCTTCTGCTGCGTCATCTTCAGGTAGTTTTATTTCCATTGGAGTTTTCGCTGGTTTGCACTCCTCCATGCCAAAACGCTTTAAGAGTTTCTGAGCATATACTGCTTAATTTATGAATAGTTTATCACTCGTCCTCCTAATGTTGATTCCCAAAAAGGATTGTAGTTCTCCCCTAGATCTTTCATTTTAAATCTGCTACTCAGCGCTGATTTAATCTCCTGAATTTTTCCTTTGTCATTTCCAGTAATAATCATGTCATCTACATAAAGTAGTAGATATAGTATGAGTGATTCTTTTCTATAAACATATACAGACACCTGTCTGTATCGGATCTCTGAAAGCCCAGACTCTTCATAAAGTCATCAAATGTTTCGTTCCATGCTCTAGGAGCTTGTTTAAGTCCATACAGAGTTCTCTGAAGTCTGCAGACAAGATCATGTCGACAGTCATAGCCCGAAGGAACTCTCATATATATCTCCTCCTTAAGCGTGCCGTGCAAAAATGCATTTTTAACGTCCATTTGATCCGCGAAAAGATCCTCTTCTAGTACGACTGCCAGAAGTGTTCTCACAGTGGTTAGCTTTGCTACAGGTGCGTAGGTTTCCTCATAGTCAAGTCCTCTTTGTTGTGAGCAGCCTTTGACGACCAGTCGAGCTTTATAGCATTTCTGTCCTTTGCTATCAGTTTTTATTTTAAAAATCCATTTGCAGTCCAACAAACGCTTACCGGTGGGAATTTTTACCAAAACCCATGTGTGATTAGATTCTAAAGCAGCAATCTTGTCCTGAACTGCTTTGATCCATATTTGCTCGTCTTCTCTGGATTTTATGTCTTCAAATGTTTCAGGCACATCATTGAGAAAAGCTTCTGCATTCAGTGCTAATAATTTTCCAAGTATTTGGGTCTTGATCTTGTCCTTTCACTGCGTCGTACTGGATTTTCGGTTTCAGATAATTCTTCATCGCTAGAACGTCTATTCGGTCCTGGACAATCCGGATTTCTTCGATCTTTGCATATTTCTTGTGGAGTTTCACAGTCTTCTATGCTCCTCATCTCAGGACTTTCTTGAACTTCACAACCTTGATAGAATGATCCGTCAGTATCGAAATCGAATTTTGTTTCATCGAATATGATATCCTTTCCAAGTAAAATTTTGTTGTCTTCAGGACACCATAAACGATATCCGTTAGCACAGTATCCTGTCATATAACACCTCTTGGATCTTGTCTCAAATTTTCCAGACAAAATTTCCTTTGGTATACCTAGAAATGCAAAGCACCCGAAGACTCTGAGCTTCTTGATCGTAGGTTTCTCCTTATATCATATTGCAGCAGGAATTTTTCATTCAAGGCTGAAGTTGGGCTTCTATTTATCACATATAGGGCTGCCAGTACCGCTTCCGACCAGAATCCTTTTGTAAGCTTTGATCCAAGCAACATACATCGTACGTGCTCTTTCAATTAAGGTTCTATTCATACGTTCGGCTACTCCATTTTGTTGGGGAGTATATCGAATCGTGAATTCAAACTGAATTCCCTTTCCTTCGAAGAACCTCTTTATTTCGTTTGAAATGTATTCACGCCCATTATCGCACCGGAATCGACTTATCTTCACGTTAAAATGGGCGGTTGCCATTGCTTCATAAATCTTAAAATGATGAAGAACTTCAGATTTATGCTTAAGTATGTACGCTGCAGTAAAGTGCGTGTAGTCATCAACGAAGGTTAATACGTATCTTTTCTCATCATAGGACGACGGACTTACTGGACCAAATAAATCACTATGGATGAGCTGCAGTGGCCGTTTTGCTCGAATTCTAGTCTGATTGTGTGGTTGTTGCGTCTGTTTCCCTTCGATGCAAGTTTGACATATCTCCATCGACGATTTTCTCAGATCTTCTTCTGATCGTGTGGCTATCGCCAGATCGAGGGGCTATCGCATCTGCCCCAAAAGCAGAGGGGGTGGGGTATTGTCGGTATCATCATCAGAATTGTTTTCAAAATTAAACTCTTCATCGATTGGTGTTTCTTATTATTGGTATTTCTCAGTATTGGTATTTCTTTCCACGCATGAAAAGTTTACGCATACACTTTCCACGTGAACTTATTAGGTTCACCCCCACTTCCCCCCTGTTTTCGGGGGAAGTGCGGTAGCCCCTTCTTCGCTTACATGTGTGCTGTTTATACATATACAATTAAAGTATTATTTAAAAATTTATATTATTTATTTTTAACTTTAACACTGTATATCTCGAAAACCAGAGCAGTTAGCCCTCTATAAGACGTATATAATTTTTTGTTTAGCATTAAAAGTACTACCAGAAACCATCGTCAAATTAAGGCGCCAAAGTTATCGGAATCTTGCCCAATATAGAAGTAACGCGACATTTAAAATCGCTGAGGGTTACACTAACCCAATGTACCGTTCTAGAATTAATTATCTGGCTAAATTAACATTTTGTAAGATTTCTATAAAGAAAGATACGAATTTAAAAATATTTCGCTGAAATGTTGTCAAGGTCATGACCCTGAACAACATTCAAAAGGTTTTAGTCTTGGTTTTAGCCGTCGCTCGTTGTTTGTTAAAAAGTTGTTAATAAATGACTAAGAAATATAACAGTTTGTGTCAATGTTAAAGTAATTTGCTGATATGTGTGTATAGATAGTACACACCCCTGCGGCAGGGGTAAATGAGGGTGGGCCTCAGTTCGTGTGGAAAATTGGATACCCATGTGGAATCGTACAATGATAGCCCACATTTCGCATTGTAAGCAAAGAGCGGTGCGGAGTGCATCTCACTTCACGTGAAAAGTTGGAAATCCATATGGTTACGTTCTACATATTTATGAAATTTTTTTTGTTAAGGCTCCTGCTGGCTCGCGAGCCAACTCCGCGTTTTCGCACAGACAGCGTCACACTTGGCAAAACTGTGAACTATAAGGCGTGAAAAATGACACGTCAAAGCAAAATTATCCTTGCGATTTACAGCGTTATTCTTTATTTTAGTGCAGTGTTTTTACATTTAAAATTATTGTGATAGTGTTAAAATACACCGAAGATATCCACTTTATCGTGATTTAATATGTGCAAGCAAATACTTATTTCAATTCGGCAGCTGTTAAACGGCTTGTTTTCGTTCTTGATTAGGCAACATTCACTTCGACAAATGTGGATTACTATATAAAAGAAAATGTTTCGGTGTATTTTACAAATCTATTTTATCGTTTATAGATGGTATTTTATTAAAAAGCATTTTTATTTTAGTGTAAATTGCAAGAATTTTCTTGACATATTTTCATGATTTTCTCGCTTCTGACGTCATCAATCCAAGATGGCTGCAGTGAGTGAACAGAAGCCTTAATATAACTTTTTAATAAACAATGAGAAAATAAGCTTTTCTGATCTCTTGTTTTTTTATTTGTAATGATATTTTGACAACACTGTATGTACTTACAGTTTCCTAATACACTAATAAAATAAAACATTTCAGCAAAATATTTTGAATTCTAATTATCTTTTCATATCGAAATCTTGAAGAATGTTAATTAAGTCGAATAATTAAAATTTTAATATCTTGGAAACTAAATGTTTCCGCATATTCGCACTTGTGGCATTCGACTACATTTAATAGTTCCATCATACTTCTATTTCATGAAAATAGGACCTGGGTCGTGATATGGAAGTTCAGCCAAGCACTCTCCTTATAATAAATCATGTTCCTCGACTTTTACGTATCTTTTTTTGAGAAGTATTAAACAAATTTTTTTATAATTTGATATTTTTAAACAATTATAGTTTAATAAAAAATCACGGATAAAGTTATACCAAGAAACTGATTTTTTTCGAATTATAATTTAAATTCAGAGATAAGGAAATAACCTTATTTAGAAAAAAATCGATCACAATACTTATTCGTATAAAAAAAAATAAAACCAGATGATTTGAATATGGTCGACCCAATTATGAAAAAAAGAAATATAAAGAAAAATAATTTTGTCCTATGCTTTCACAACTACATCAATCGCACATATGCGTACTTCATATTTATCTAACAATGAATACGTACTACTTAAACGCGTAACAAATTGATACGAGTATATCTTTTACGCAAGCGTTTCTTGTTATTCTTATGTGCATCACAGGAACAACAGTAAATCAAATAGAGTACATACATCGCGGTACAACTTATAACTGACAAACAAATCTCTTTTGTTTGCCAGTAAACATACAAAAGTTTTTTGTTTGCATCCTGTAACCAAAAATTTAGAATCAATTCAAATCAAAATTGACTTCAGTTTCCTCTTTTTTTCACAGCGTATATTATCTCTCTCATAAAAGAAATCTTTGTAAATCAATCCTAATCCACTTTTAAAAAAGGCGTGTTAACTGAGTGAATTGCGTTTGTATCGAAATTATTGTTGCCTCTTTTCCGCGATGCCGATTGGTTCTCTCGCTGCGCTTACTTCATTTGCAGCTGTCATCGTATATTTTGACAGTTGTGTGTATCAAGGGTTAATAGTGTAATAGTAATAGCATAATGTTAAAGCTAAATGGCGCGCGCGAAGCGCGCGCGTCTGTAATGTCTAGTCCACTTTTAAAAAAGGCGTGTTAACTGAGTGAATTGCGTTTGTATCGAAATTATTGTTGCCTCTTTTCCGCGATGCCGATTGGTTCTCTCGCTGCGCTTACTTCATTTGCAGCTGTCATCGTATATTTTGACAGTTGTGTGTATCAAGAAGTTAATAGTGTAATAGTAATGTAATGTAATGATAGTGTCATAGCATAATGTTAAAGCTAAATAGTGCGCGCGAAGCGCGCGTCTGTGGTGTCTAGTCCTTTCTAAAGAAAGGCATGTTAAGTCGATACTCGCATATCTCGAAGTTTTTTGTTGCCGCTTTTCCGCGATGCCAATTGGTTCTCTCGCTGCGCTTACTTCATTTGCAGCTGTCATCGTATATTTTGACAGTTGTGTGTATTGTGTATATCAAGAAGTTAATAGTGTAATAGTAATAGCATAATGTTAAAGCTAAATAGCGCGCGCGAAGCGCGCGTCTGTGGTGTCTAGTTCTGTGAAAAATCACAATGGCAATATAATGGCATTTGATGAAATGGTATAAAATACCTTTTCGTCCAAAGCCTTGTGGTGCTCGAAAAGGCTTTTCAAAGCTTTCAGCACTTCTACCTCAGATGATACACCAGATTGCGCAGCGGCTTGACGTTTCACAACCGTCATCCTGAGTGATCGTTCATGTCGCGATACTAAACACTCTAGATGTTCCAATAAAAGCTGCAAATTTCGATAATGAAGCATGTTAATGACAAAACTATAATATTAATTTTTCATCATTAATCCTTTATTAATTCTTCATCATTAACCCACAAATTTTTATTTATTACATTTACTTGTTATTCTTATTGTGCTTCAAATGTTAACATTTATCTATTAAGAAAAAATGTTCAAAGAGCCTACAAAGTCCTGTCAGGCCATATAAAGAGTTGTTAGAATGCTTAAAAATATCAGAAAAATTTATACGCACACGTGTGTTATTTCGTTCTGCTTTTAATTCGGAAATTTCCTCTTCTCTTTCCAGAATGCTCTCTCGCGCCGCTGCCAGTTCTTTTGTCAGCTGTGAAAATTCCTGTAACAAAACGGTGCACATTAATATCAAAGAATTACTTTACAAGAGAAACAGATAAGAAAAATGTCAAGAATACACGCCGCGCCTATTGATAAAGGTATTATACGGAAAAATGATCATATTAATATATTTTTAAATAAAACGTAACAATTTAATTTAAAAGATATTAAAATCAATATAAATATTATATACGCAATACTATTGTTTAAAAATGTGTTTCTCATAAAAGGAGTAATAGCAGAAAATTGCAACAATAAAGAATAAAAACTAAGCAGTATATACGATTTAATTCTGTCACATTAACGTGTTTGGAGATATCTTATATATATCTATAGTATAATATTTTAAAACATTTTATAATATCAAAATCGGCTCAATGACTAATTTGTTTAATGTACTTTACTCTTGTACGTAACGCTAGCATATACTCTTTATACGCTAGCATACTCTCGATGAATTTTGTTAACTTCAACAATAAACGATAAATTTGAGATCAAGATATTTTAAGAACAGCAAATTCTGGAAGCATATTTTAATACCAAAATCAGCACAGCAACAAATTTGTTTAATACACCTTATTCTTGTAACTTTGAGCGTCCTCGATAATATCTAAACTTGTTCCATAAGCAATAAAAATTTCCAGTATTTTACTAGTATTTGATAAAAAAAAACAGTTTAGTATTAAACTTATATGTTTAACTTTTATTTTTGACTACTTTGCTCTTATGTGGTTATAATAATCGCACAGTAAAATAATTTGTTATTTATGTTAAATATAACATAAATCACATGTCCCAAACGGTTCATTCAAATTTTTGTGTTAATTTAACATAATGTGAATATGTCAAATTATGACACAAATATTATGTCCATAAGTTAACACAACATTTAATTTACTTAAATATGAATTTAACAAAAAAAATCAAATAACATAATCAAAATTAGTTCAATTAACACATAAGTATGTTACATTTTTAACACAAAAACATTTTTAACAAGGTTCATTTTTAACAAAAATACACAAAATTTTTACTGTGCGGTATTAGTACATCTGTTAGAGTAAGAACTAGCGTTGATCAATGCGCTCTTCTTTAGTTGAGAATAATTCTTTTTCTTTTATTTTATAAACCGCGCCATGCTGTGAATTCTTGTTTTGCGTTTCTCGCCGTACTGTGTTTTTCTTCAATAAATTTAGAACTAGTACAATAAATTAGACGTCTATTAAGCTGACACAGCCACTTTAGCACAATCGAATAAAACATACACAGAAATTTAGTGCTCTTTTGTTGTTAATTTGTTGCTCTATTCCAGATTTTGTTGTTCCAGCCATTTCGGAAAAAAACAGTGACTATCCTAGCTTAAGTTTAAGTTAGCACTGTCATATAAAAAAATAAAAAACAAGGACATATTTCTTTAGTGTTAATCTGTTGCTCCATTCCCAAATTCGTTGCACCACCCCTACCATGAGAAAACTATATACCCCTAATTAATCCCATCTAGCACAACACCGTAAAAATTCTGATTTCAAGAAATATTTCGACGGATTATATCATCTTGATTTTGTCGCTTCACATTTTCATCGATCCTAATTTTGTTGCTTAAGGGGATCCTGCAGTGACTGGCAAACTTCCTCGATGTCGATAATGTCAACCTTTCTAATTTTGTTTTCCCTATATCTGTCTTTGTCTAACGAAATGACATCTGTCCTTTTTTCGATTGCCCGCCATCTCTCGCAAGATCCGGCAACTACTGTTGCTGCTCTCTTGTCATTTGCATCCGTATTTGCATTACTAAAATAATTTTTCGATGGATCTTTTTTTGTACGCATTGAATCTTACTTCTACTTGCATGATATTATTCCTACATGTTTTCCCAAGAGCAGATGATAAAAATTATGTATGTATAAACTGCAGAATTTTTGTTTTAAGCAAATATTGTCGTCAGGTGACAGCTGCGTATAATGCCCAAATAAGTAATATTTTTAATTTTTTGGTGTTTTTGATATAAAATCGCGTTTTCTACCCTAGATTTTTGTGCGTACTTTAATTCTAGACCAAAAACTTGCAATTCTGTAAAGCCAATTAAAAGATCCATCGAAAAACGATAATGTCGGTAAATCATACGGCTGCAGGATCCCCTTAACCCCTAAACTATACCTCCAGTTACTTCTATCTAGCACAACACCTTAAAATTTTGATTTCAAGATTTATCTCGACTGATTACATCATCTTGATTTTGTTGCTTCACATTTTCATCGATCCTGAGATTGTTGCTCCACCCCTATCATCAGAAAACTATCTCCAGTTACTTCTATTTATAGTATAACACCTTAAAATTCCAATTTCAAAAATCTGAACATATTGGCAGAAAAAACTCAAAAACCAATCTCTTCGTTGGTTTTTTCTACCCCTATTTCATATATAATTTTTTTTTATTTGGTTGACTAAACCCAACTTAACCCTCAGGGTACGGACTGGGTTAGCGTAACCCGAGCGAATTTTGAAAGTAACGCCATTTCAAAGGAAGTGAATAGTGGGGGTCCGTACCGGGGGGGGGGAATAATATTTGAGGTAGCTACTATGTGAGCGCCAAGGGGCAGCGTCAGTCTACGCTTGGTGCTCAAGTTATACGATTTTGAAAATTGAACTCGGGTAGTCTACACCTAGTCCGTACGGAACGTTACAAAATCCGTGTTTTTAAAAAAAAAATTTGTGTTTTTCGAATATTTGCTGCAGTAGAGTATTCTGGTGTGTATAATTTACTATTTTTAATATACTTTTGTGCATTCTAACCTCAAAATGATACTCTGTAGCATACCAGCATAACGTATCCGTGCATGCATGTTATTTCTCGAAGAGTTGATTTTTGTTATTTATTTATATTATACTAATCAACAACATCCAAAAAAACTATTTTTACTTTAAGATATTTTTTTTTGCGTTATTACGATAAATCAAGCAAGGAACGTTATATCGCTATCGCAAAAAAACGGGTATTTTCATAGTTAAAAAAAAATATACTTTTTGGAATGGATCAAAAAACGAATTCAGCCATTTCAAAGAACAACTTTTTAGCTTTCAAACGCGACTTATAAAATGTCGATATCTTTTTGCTTCTTCATAGAGAAAACGTTGTTTTCGTGAATTTCATATATAAATATATGATTTGATTGCGCATAAAGTTGGGTCTAGTCAATCAAATTTAAATGAATTATATATGAAATAGGGGTAGAAGAAACCAACAAAGAGATTGGTTTTTGAGTTTTTTCTGTCAATATGTTCAGATCGTGTAAAACGTCGAAATATCGCCTTAAAAAAATGTCCGTATGTGTGTGTGTGTGTGTGTGTGTGTGTGTATGTGCAGATTTAATGTCTGTAGTTGCTAACTTCCGCAAATATTGAGATATTGGGCTGTTTTTTTTTTTAATCGATAAAGTATCATTAAAGGAAGGTTGGTATTGAATTTGGCAATGATCGGTAAAAAAGTTCTTTTTTAAAAAAATTTTAAATTTTTTTAGAAATGTCCGTGGTTGTTCTAACTTCCGCAAATATTGAGATATCGGGCTGTTTTTTTTTTTTTAATCGATAGAGTATCATTCAAGGAAGGTTGGTATTGAATTTGGCGATAATCGGTAAAAAAATTTTTACTTTTTTTAAAAATGTCTGTGGTTCTAACTTGCGCAAATATTTTCATCTACGTTGCTTCTACTTTTTACTGCGTATTTGTGTATGTCAATAAGAGAATGAGCGAATGAGTGTGTGTGTGTATGTGGTGGGGTGGTGGTGGTGGTGTGTGTGTGTGTGTGTGTGTGTGTGTCATGTGTGTATTTTATACTGTCAGGACATCTTCCTTTATATATATAAAACTCTAAATATACTAAAATATATTATTAATACCTTTGTATATATAGAACTCTAAATATACTAAAATATACTATTAATACTAAAATTAGAAAAAATTAAAATTTGGTAGCTTCCTCTATGAAGAAGCCAAAACAAATAAATACTAATAATTATACATTGAATAAAATACAAGCTTCCTCATAGAGAAGCTTTGTGAGCGAAGATTTCTTCTTGCACACTTAAAATCTATAAAGAAGCAATGTGTAGGTTTCTACTTGCACACTTAAAAACTATGATAAAGCAATGTGCAAGTTTCAACTTGCACACTTAAAAACTATGAGAAAGCAATGTACAAGTTTCCACTTGCACACTTTAAAACTATGAGGAAGCAATGTGCAAGTTTTCGATGATAGCGTCTAAACGGTTGATTTTTATGAATATTGCCCACTGTTACTTTTGATCAGCGTCACATAAACTATTTATTTCCAAAGTTTCAGCGAATTTCACCGAAACCCGAAATACGTATGATAATGGCGGGGTCCTTTACAGAAATTTCTATAACTACAGAACTGTGGCTGAATCAACCAAATCTTAACGAATTATATACAAAATAGGGGTAGAATAGACTGAAGAATATAATAAAATTAATAAAAATTGTTAATAATAAAGGAGTTACCAATTTCTGTTAAAAATCTTTTTAAAAAATTTTCAATTTTTTTAGAATTGTCCGTGGTTGTTCTAACTTCCGCAAATATTGAGAGAGAGAGAAAAAAAGAGAGAGAGAGAGAAAGAGAGGGAGAGAGAGAGGGATTGATTGATTGATTGATTGATTCTTTATTATGCCATAGCCAAGGCCTTAGGCAATTCGTAAAAAAACAAATAAATATACAAACAAAATATAAACAAGAATATAAAGTACAATGTGGCTGTTGTCGACGTGCATTCGGCAGTATATAAAAATAGAGATAAGACAAGCAGGTAACTCTCCCTGGCGAAGGACGTGGCGTGAGCATAAGAGCGTAAGCATAAAAGCAAAAATGGAAAATAATAAGGAATAAAAATCAGAGAAATGATTAGTAAATTAGGCTCACGTCTCCGCAAAGAATGCCACTTGACAAAGATCAATGCCGATTACTAGTAAAACTAATAGAAAACAGGTGAAACACTCGCGGCAAAGAGCGAGGCGTTCATAGAAGAGAAAAACAAAATACAAGATTAAAGCAAACTGCTCGTCCTCCCCGGGATGACACGAGGAAACAATGGATATAAACCAAAATTCGCAAGCAGGAAACAAATCACAGGAATTATGCCATAAGAGCTTAAGACAAAACTTATTTTAGAGTCGACAACTAAGTATATACAGTGCTCTCTCTATCCGCCCATAATAAATGATATTCAGCAATTCATGTCAAGTCGCACGAGACACGCGAGTAAAGGCAAGTCATTGAAGCTTCGCTAGATCAGCCTCAGTGGATATGGAAATGTGGGAGGCAGACCTTGATCCTTACGGACGAAAATCCGTCCGTCCCTACACCACACGTGCTTAAACAATAACTGCCCTGCCCTGACCCTCGCTTGACGCAACAACTTGTAAGTAAGAGACGGTAGCAATTCATTGACAAGAATGCTGCCAGAGATACTCGTCGAAAAAGCCTCATTTGTCGTAAGTCGAGGCTTGCCGCGCTTTACCTTTAGAATGTGATCGCGAATCTCACACGACTTGAGTGCTACTATTAATGATTTCATGCGACCAGATGTGCCAGCCTGACCGATGGCCGAAACAGATCCAGACGCAATATTATCGCGCACCGCTACGTCACGGATCTCCAGAACGTCAGAAATCAACTGGGGCACTCCGAGCGCACGAAAAACACTTCCAACCAGCTCCCCAGATGTCTTGGTGAGAGAACAAGGAATGCCAGAAATAATAATATCCGACGTTCGAGAGACCCGCGATGCAGCAGACGACACGCGATCGGTGAGCTGAGAACCGATGAATTGCCCACCGCGATCGGTGAGCTGAGAACCGATGAATTGCCTCCAACTCCGCAATACGATCACCGCAATCCGCCATGATTCGCAGAATCTCAGGTATTTGGTTCAACCTTCGCTCGACATCAAGCATTCACGGATTCCTGATGGTGACTGATGAAGGCAGTGATCTTCCTGTCAGACTCGTCGAACCTGGCGGTAATCTTCCTATCAGATTCGTCGAGCCTGGCAGCAAATCTTTTCTCCGATTCGTCGAGCTTAGACAAGATCGACTGTAGTAGCACATCAGTCTGTGGTTGTGTGACCGAAGGAGAAGCCATATCCTTTCGATCGAAAGATACTGCACACCTGTCGAACTGCGGCGTAAGCAGCAATTCCGGCGACGCTGCTAAGACCTTGCAGCAATGATCGGCGTATTTAGTCGAGGAATAAGACCTAATACAGCCGGGGTGGAACACCTTGTTGCACTTGCATGCAACCGAAGCTGTCGCAATTGACTTCTTAGGGCCAATTTCACCAACCACGGTTAGCTTAACCGACGGTTAAAGTTAGCAGGATTGACCAATAGAAAGCAGGGTGGATTCATTTCTATTGGTCAATCCTGCTAACTTTAACTGTCGGTTAAGCTAACCGTGGTTGGTAAAATTGGATCTTACACTTATAACACTCCATGAAAATACGTTGCGCTATTTCAGGATTAAGAACCAGAGAAACGCAGTACGGCAATCCAGTAGGAAACAGATGGTAATACGTTTGAAAGCCGCGGATGGTAACAGGCAGTAACGCGTGCGGAAGCCCACAGATGGTAACTCGTGCGTAGAGCAGGTGCGAAAAACAGGACAGCGCAGAGATGAAAAAGCAGGAGCATGCGCAGCAAGAGTCCACATCGATCCAGATCGATGAGGGGGTTTTTTCGTTCGTCCTCGGGTGAGGACTGTTAGGTGTCTTTCTGACCAATGGCAGATGACACACCAAAGCTAAACCCAAGACAGTAGTAACACAGAATCAAATGACTTTTATCAATTTTTAATCCAATAAGAATTTTAATCCTTGCAGATTGTGAATTTTTTCCGATTCCCAATCGTGCAGAACATTAATCCATAGAAACTTAATCGAGAAAAAACTTCTTCACGAAGCATATATGGGACGAAGGCCGGGTCGGATTCGAACCACGGACCTTGGTGTTACTAATCACTCGCGTAGGCACTGAGCCACGCGTCATCCCCCTGATGATCTCACCTACAGCGAGTTAGAGGTTAGGTTAAATCCCGTAGATACCTCCAGATCGATGAGGCAAAAGTGAGGTTAGAAAAAGAAAAATACTTTGCCTCAGAATATCCGGGACAGCAGTTGCAAGGAAAGAAAGATGCAATATCAATCCTCTCAAGCAACAAAAAACCTGTTCGATTCTGTAACAAGAATTGCACGAAGGCAGCTTGGGGCAGAGATATGTTCGGTCAAAGCAGGAGCAACAGAACAAACGTGCACGCTGTACTCACCCGAGAGAGAGAGAGAGAGAGAGAGAGAGAGAGAGAGAGAGACAGAGAAAGAGAGAGAGATTGATTGATTGATTGATTGATTAATTGATTGATTGATTTTATTTAAGCCATAGTCAAGACTTTAGGCTAATGGTGAATTAACAAGTATATAGATATATAAACAAAATATAAACGAATATATGAACAAAAAACTTGCACATTGCTTCCTCATAGTTTTTAAGTGTGCAAGTAGAAACTTGCACATTGCTTCTTCATAGTTTTTTAAGTGTGCAAGTAGAAACCTGCACATTGCTTTCTTATAATTTTTTAAGTGTGCAAGTAGAAACCTGCACATTGTTTTTTTTTTAAATCGATAGGGTATCATTCAAAGAAAATTGGTATTAAATTTGGCGATGATCAGTAAAGGGTTTTTTTTGCTTCCTCATAGAGAAGGCTTTGTTTTCGTGAATTTCGTATATAAATCTTCGATTGCGTTTAATTGGATTTTTTTCAAAACGGGACGGTGAAAAATTCCCAAAAAATTCACATAATTCTATTTTGCATTCCAGAACAACATATTAAAATTTCATGAAACTGGCTGCATTTTTAACATAGGTTTTTATGGGAAATGATATATTGCATATACCTTCAGAATGAAATAAGTGCAAGAAAAAATGCAAATGATAAAGAAAGAAAAATATGCACATGTAACTTAATAATTTACAAATAAATGAGCGAAAGAAAGGAGAAGGTTACCGCACATTTCGTAGAAAAATTAATTATTAAAGCATAAATTGCTTGATTTTTCGTCTGCTAGACTGCCACGGTCGTGAACGACGTGAACAGCAGCACGCATTATACGCACGCGGCGACCAATCAGAGCAATCCCCTTCATTCCCACTACTTCAAATGTTAGTGCGCTGTTTCCAGAACCCCCGCGTCCCACTACTCTTTCCAATGAAGCCATCGAACCTCCTTAAAAGAATCTCCGTGAAAAGATCTCGCAAGTTTATAATCTCGTATCGTCGCACATCATTACGAAGATCGTTCGTACAAAATTTCATCACAGTTCATAAGACGAATCGATCTGTTAATATGATTTCTAGATAATTATTATAGATTGATATTTTAAAATTTTTGCTTGAAATCACCAAGACAAAATCTTTTAAATTTTGCAGTGAGGTATAATACAATATATTTTATTTTTCTACAAGCGTATACACCTGACATTTCCTTCTTTCTTTCTTTTTTTTTATAACTTTACATTTCTTATAAACGTTCAATCACTCTTTGCTCAAGATAGGTTCGCGATAACGCCGTTGTTGTCGTTCGAAACACGTCAAATCATTGCGCGCACTCGATTGCAGACAAACATTAGAATTGATTTACCTGGGGAATATTTGCGTTAAGCTGGCGATTCAAGGCGTCTCGTTCCTTCTCGACCTCCGCCAATCGCACCTCCATCTCCTGCAGCCGCTCTTGGTGCTCGCGCATCGATTCCATCATCTTGTCACGCTCGTCCAGCATTTGAACCATCAGTTGCTCGATATTCCCATCCTCGCCAGAGAATTGCGAGCTCCGCTGGCTCATGCTGTCCTCCGCGATTGTCGGCATCACGTCACACATCATATTCCACATTTTGCACGTTGCACGTTGCTGCTGTCGTCGTCACGGCACGATCGTTCTCCGCGCACGTCGAGATTATTATATTATTTCTTTATTATTTACACCCCGGAAGCAATGGATCTGCGGAAGAATTACCGGTGAATTACACGCACGCGCCGCTAACCGCCACGCGCATTCGTAGCGCGTGATACAAGCAAAAAATGTATGTCCGCGTAGTATGCACACGCGAGCGCACGTACTCACATGCAACCTACACTTACCTACATCTACACACACCTATACTCGCAAACAACGCACGCACGCATACACGCACACACGCGCGCGCGCACAATGTATAAATCACAAACAAGAAAGCGAAAATCAGCAATAATTCTTGTGCGCTTCTCTAAGATCTCTTTTTAACTGTTTCCTCTCTTTCTTTCCATCTCTTCCTTTTCTCTTCTCTCATCCATTTGTCGCATTCTAGACGCCCGCACCCGCGATTGTACCTCACATACCTATTTTTTTCGCGTCACACAATCTCACAACAACATCGACGCATCGTGCAATTATTCAAAGTAAATTCCACTTAATTCCGATCGTGTGTAAAAAATAATATAATTCTAGTAAAACTCGCCAACTTTGATTTCGTAAACGCCTTTTACATCTTCCTGTTTGTTGCCTATCCTCCTTCGTTGGCCTTAGTCAATGATTTCTCATATTCTCTCTCTCATTCTCTCTCTCTCTCTCACACACACACACACACACACACACACACACACACACACACACACACACACACACACACACACACACACACACACACACACACTCACTCACTCACTCACTCACTCACTCACTCACTCACTCCGGATACACATATATACATAGATCACAACTTCGTATAATGTTTCTATCGTGTAATCGGCCCACCACAATTTCCACAAGAAAGTGCTTTTTACGTGTGCGGAAAATAAAACAAATGCTGATTCCGCGAAACTCGCGCTTGTCGTTGACATGTGGTCATTCATGACTTTTTACCGCCTCGCAAGATACGCTCTCCGATGAATTTGCAATTGACTCATTCAATTCTTCTCACTCATTACACGGAATATTACTGTTTCTCGAATCAAATCGACCGTCATATAAGTCAGGTGTCCCCGCTTGCGAGTACGAAGCCGTAGTAAAAACGCGCGTCTCTATCTCTCCCTCGACGAAGGCTTCCACGCGATCGCGCTCGCTTCGATCGAGAGCGCGCTCGTCTACTGTCGCGACTTCGAAACCGACGTTTCCCGATTACGAGGCGCATTCGCCTCGCGAATCGTGTAAGTGACGGAGACTCGTACGACTGAACGTCACGCCGTATTAAACGTCTCCTCGCCGCGTGCACTGTACATGCGTTTGTCTCGGCTTGGTGTGTAAACGCTTAATCTCGTGACGTTCAGTCATACGAGAGAGACAGAGACAGAGAGAAAAAAGCTCGCGCGCGCTATCGGTTAAATTTAAAGGCCGCCGTTTACCTCGCTGGCTCCTTTTTTACTGGATTCTCAATCACTTGAAACTTCGCAGTTTTGTTTTGAATACATCTTTCTGTCGTTCTTCTGATTTCAGCGACTTGATAATATTTTTTGATCCGACTCGAGCAGTAATAGTTAATATTATATTCCATTTGATAAAACCAACACATAGTCCGATTAACTATGAGTTACCGCAGTGTTTTTTCTTGTAAACAAAAATTTATTACAGAGACCACTGAACAATTTCCTTGTATCTTTATTCTTATTTTTGTCTTCATGGACAAAATCTCAAGATATTTTACGCGCAATCCGATCGCTCCCATTCAGAAAAATGTTTCGTTGTCTTAGTTATGAATCTTTATTTTTTTGCAATCTCAAAAGTTTCTCTTTCTAAACAGACATCCATTTATTTCCGAACGCAAAAACGCTTCTTCCCATTCTTCCTTCTGATTCCTTTGAATTTCTTTTTCCAAAACAAATATCTATATGTAAGATATTTGTAAGATATAACTGTCACTTTTTTATTATTCTTCTTCTAGTCTGATTTGTGATTCCAGAATAAATTTGACAATTCAGCTTTTGTAGGTAATGGTAGCAACAATAATAATAATAGTAATAGTACTAGTAGTAGTAAATGCTGCATTCTCGGCCAATTTTGTAAAGCACTTAGAAACAGATAGAGCAAGAAAGAGACAGCGGCAGTCCCTCACTCCAGGTGCTGCTCGCTCTCCTCTCTAACCCGGTGCGGTAATCAGATTTTTGATTGCACTTTTGAACGATCCGGTGTTTGTCCGAGCCTGACACCCGTGAAGCATAATTATCATCTAAAAGGAAGTCAGCATCACTCTTTTCATTCTTGGGCTCTCTCGAATTTCTTGGCGTATGTCGATTCTCGCAAACTCTTTCTTTTCAATTCTTAAGCGGTAAAGGCTCTGGCGGAACTCGTCCTCCTCACATGAATACATAGTAGCCAAGATCCCCTGAAAGGAGATCGAAGATCTCCTAGACCGGGAGACTCGTGACGTTTGCTTACTTATCACCGTTGAGAGAGAGAGAGAGAGAGAGAGGGAGAGAGAGAGAGAGAGAGAGAGAGAAAAGAGAGAAAATAAAAGAAAGAAAGAGGAAGACCGGATGAGATGCGAGGCGCCGATTTGTACATACGATTCGTACACGACAAGCACTGCGCTGCGCGGTGCCGAAACTCCGAGTTCAGCCCGCAGCGATGACAACGACGACGACGCGGCTGGGCATCATCCTAATGGCGCGTTATCTTGCACGTAACGCCAAAACACCGACACACCTATTCTCCGGAATTCCTACCGCCCAGCCTCGTCTACGATACACCATTCCCGATACCGGCGGCCATCTTGCGCCATGACGTCGCCGTCACCGAAGGCGCGCCCGACTCCGCCCGAGCGCCGTCGTCGTAACCGTAGTCCGTAGGCCACGTTTCACGATCGGCAGAGTGCACCGCGACACTCAAGATCGATTGTATGTATGTACATACGTATGTATGTGCATATATACATACACGCATACGAAATCTCGCATGTTGCAAACTAGCTATGAAAAAGAATTATATAAATTAATCAACTAAAGATAAGTGCACGTAAAATGCGTGAAGATAAAAAATAACTGATGAGAGTCTATCAAATAGGAAAATGGACGATATTGAAAAAAATTAATCGACGTTTAATAATCAATTCCAAAAAATTACGATTCTTTATAATCGATAATATCGAAAGAATAATCGATTAATTCGTAATTTTTTATAGCTATTATTTTAATATTAAATTTATATAATTTAGGGATGACCGACCAAATTTTGATTAACTTAATTAATGATTAATTTTATCAACACAAAGTGTTTACAACATAATTTTTAACTGTACAATTCGTCATCTTTAATCCAATTTTTCTTTTCATAAATTAATTTATACAAAACGTTAATAATATGTTAGTAAAAAATAAAGGAATAAATAAAAAAATTAATTTATTATAAATTAAAACATGGCTTCCTTTATATGTCGAAACTAATTTCTTATTTTTTATTTTTTATTATTTATTCTCATTCACATTGTGTCTAAACTCTAAAAATTATAATATGTACCTTTCATATAGGACATAAAAATACTAAGAAATAATATGTGATATTTACGTGGCAGCCAAACAATTTTCCGTTAACTTATATGTTTATTCTTTCTAGAGCAAAAGATTAATTCAGTATCAACTCGCTTTTTGCCGCGCAGCATGCGCAACAGTCACCTATTCATATTTGACGTCATATGTTCAATAAAATCTAGTAATAAGATTTAGTAACATTGAACAAAAAATTATCGATATAGGGATTAATCGAAACTAAAAACATCAAGAAATAGTCGATTTCTTAATAAAGAAGAAACATCGAATATCGACTAATCGATTGACTTTTGTTCATCTTTATTATAAAATCTATTATATTATAAAATATTATATACCAGAATTTATCAATATTTTTACATTTTAGGGCGATATTTTAACCGTTTCTTGTTTAATAACAACTTCTTATTTGTACATATGTGCACTCCAATAGAAAAATTGCGCAAATATACAATAATTACATTTAATTGAGAGAATTTTCACAATTTATGCTAAGATGAATTTTCATAACGCAGCGTACTCGCCGAACGCTATGTAGTTAGTGGGCAGTCTTTAAGAAACATCTTGTATACTATACCGTTCATCATATTTTACTTATGAGAAAGAATGCTATATATCGGCAACCCATCAGCAAACAGAATATGCTACGTAATACAAAAGTAACACATAATAAAACACAAATATATTTCTCAATTATTTCGCAATTATCTTGCAATTTCTTTCTAAATTTAATTTTGATTTCGTTAAAATAACGCTGCTGTCTTGCTGAAATACTATTTAGAAGTACATTGTATTTATCAATATTTGCACAAAGATCTAAATATCTACTAGTACTGGAGCAATATCCATATATACATATACATGTATATACAGAGTGCACCAGACTTACCGTATCATCCGTTAATAGCATATTCCTGAGATCATTTGACAAAAATCCTAATGCCAAAATGTTGAGGCTGCTACAGTGTTTAAACGGGAAAGTTTTAGCCAATCTCTGCTTGTCGAAATTTCGCGCGCTCAGGGACGTAGTATGTCAAAATTGCTCTTTTTCACACTTTACTCAATACCTACTCGATAGAAATATTTGGAATTATTATTCACTTTATTTCTTTATACACTGTTCGCAAGACCGACAAATATCGGGGTGACAATAGTTTCTATCGTAAATTGTCGTACGGAAACGATGCGTGTTGAACTGCAAAGTATTCATGTGAAGCGGGTGTGCCGCGGACAAATGACACTTCTCACTCAATGTAACACATGTGTTATATTGCACTTACATTGTTAAATAAGAAATTATAACTAACATGCATGTTGCATGTTATTTAGTATATTTGCTGGATTATGATTGGTTAATTTTCTTACGGCGCGCCTTAGGGTCTACCCAGCCAAACATGCATAGCGCATGAATATAAGCATAAGAAAACTGATTGGTCCATATACATGTATGTACATACATAAGAAAATAGACCAATCCATTTTTTAGTGCATATGCTTATGCATCTATATAAGTTTGTCTGAATGGACCCTTACGGTTACAACTGAAATTTTGTTACGGGCAATGGCCTTTAGACTACCAAGATCCAGTCCTCCCCGGAATGACGTTCTTATCTTCTTTATATATTTTATAATGCATATATTATTATAACGGTCCTGTTTCACTTATTATTATTTCTCCATTACGACTATTAAAAATATAACATTATATTTTTATTATTTAATTTAAAGTAGTAATTAAGTTAATTTGCTACCGCATCGGTTCTTGTCATGTGGCAAACATTTCCGTGTCCTGTATGCAAAAGCCATAAAAGAAGAAATTGTTTTTCAAATGACTACAAATGTAAGAAAATTCTTTTTTCATTGATTAACTCATTATATTTTGAATATTATTACATCGAAAAATCTGAAATACTGTTTAAATTTAACACGACATAAGTAAAAATTTTCTATTAAATTTTTTCATTTTTTAAATACAAAATTATACTTATGTTTTTTATTATTTTATATCAAGAAACTTCTAGATAAGAAACATTTTTACGAAACCTGTTTGTATCTTTAATTTTACATGTGTTTGATTTTTTACATATATTAAACATTTATATACATATATCAAACGCAGTTATTGTATAAAATACGAGATACAAGTATCTAAATTTGATGAACTTAAAAGTGAAAATGTCTATTAACTTTAAATTCTGAAATACGAGAGTCAATAATAAGAATAATAATAATTCTTGATAAAATTACGTCTTTACGAATTGTATTAATTAATAGATCTAATTAATAACAATTAATTAATTGTAGGTATCTATTAATTAAAACTGACAATATTTTGTAATTGAAACAAGAGGAAGGATTTATTTACTACAAAGTGTAAAAATTCTTAAAAAACTTTTAATTTATTTTTCACATTTTTTGTTTTTTTTCGCATTTTTAACAATTTTTGTCGATTTCAAAAAGGGTAAAATAACTAATAACTTTTTAAATAATTTTTAGATTAATTTTTTTCTTGCAGTTTAACACTGAATTTTTCAAATAAAACATACATTTTAATATATTTTTTCAAGCAAAGTTAAAAATTTTTTTAATATATGTATGTTACACATATGTAGGTGCTATAAGGACATAAAAAGAGTTAAATAGGAAACAAAAAATAATATTAGAAAGGTTGATTTGCGTTACTAAATAGAAAACAAGCAACATTGGTTTGTTATATCTGTTCGTTATTAAGGACGTTCTCTCGTCCTTATAGTAGAGAAAATCGATTTTCTTAGGATTTTCTTGAAACTGTGAATATACGTTAATTTAGGTGTGCTTTATGGGTGGTATAAATTTCAGTACCTCTTCCGGTATAAAAAATAAAGATACTAAGCCTCAAAGTTTGAAAAAAAAATTTTTTAATTTAATTTTTTTAGTTTTGACATTTTTTCCTTATAGAACTCGACGAGAGGAGCAACTTTGGTCCTCTTGGCCAACCTCGTATCTCTTACCGTTTGGCCTGGAAAACCTTTTCATTAGTAAAAGTTGAAACTTTGAAGCTCAGTATCTTGATTTTTTATACCGGAAGAGGTACTGAAATTTATACCACGCATAAAGCACACCTAAATTAACGTATATTCACAGTTTCAAGAAAATCCTAAGAAAATCGATTTTCTCTAGTAAGGACGAGAGAACGTCCTTAAACATATCTTGTAAATTATATTATTATGCAATATGAATATATCTTATTTCCGACAAGCTACAACTTGTCCGATTTTTCACGATTTTGCTAGTATATATCGGACTGAAATTAGATATCGCGGGAAATGTGGTTGTCCAATGACGTGCCACTAGATAATCCTAGCAATATATGGTGCACAGAGACTGCGCTATGCCGCGGGATGCTGAATGATCAATACGCGTGTTACGTTCTGGACCAAAAGACGGAATCGTCAAACTACGTGTCATCTAGCACCATCATGAAAACCAAAACACACACCTGCGTGCCAGGTTCTGTCGGCGTCGGTGAGTTCAGGATATTTCTCGATTTTTATGCCGACTGCTTAAACATTTAGAAAGTCAGTTAAGAAAGGATAATGCACATTAACCGTTCGAGACACGACCATTAACATCTTCAAATATCCTCCGCATAAAACTACACCAGTAATCGAAAGTAATATTGACGATACACATTATAACAAATCAGAGAAGTGTATTAGACTTTAAAAAAAAAAAGGTAAAAAAAGGCGCCAAGTACACGCATAGTAGTGTATATGTTGTTACCTCGAAAAAAGAGAAAGTGGTAATATTATACCTCGAAAAAATATAAGTAACAAGTGGTAGACGTAATCTTTATATCTCGAAAAATCTCGAAAAAATCTAAGCAGTAGTATCTTTATTTCCGAAAAATTATAACCCAAGTGATACACATCACAAAATTATGTTACCTTATCAAAAAGAAAGTCGCGCTTCAAGTGATCTATTACAATTACAAAAAAGAAATGATATCTCTTTAAATTACAGCGCCAATTACAGAGAAAACATATATATTGCCTCAAAAAATAATTGTTGCACTACTTTGAAAAATCTTTACATTGTGTCAATTAGAAAAGAATGTATGATAACAATTTTATAAGATTAAAAAATTTTATTTAAATTTAACAAGGGAATACAAGATATTTAAATACAAAGTTTACATGTGTATTTTTTAGTGGTCACAAAGAATTACAGAGGTAACAGTACAAAATAAAAATATTTTATTAAAATATTTAATCCAACGAGGGAATACAATTTGTATTTAAACACAAAGAATTACAGAGGTAACAGTACAAAATAAAAATATTTTATTAAAATACATAAATTTTTTTTGTAAAAATACTTGGCGCTGCTAGACCTCGAAATTTTAAATAAATAAATAAACTTATCCTATACTTAATTATAAGCCGCATTATTCGTCGTCGTCACGCACACTTATATCACTCGCTCGCACATACACCCCATACAGCACAGATTCTTGCAGAAAGCTTCCAGAAAAGTTTCAAAAACATTTCAACCTTTCACATTTCATGTGTAACATCTCTGAAAGAATTCTGCAATATGTCATATAAAATGTTGCAATAGAAATGTTTTTTAAACCTTTCACATGAAGATAATTTTTCAAAACTTTTAGTTGAGTTATCTCTGAATCGTTTCACATGAAATAATTTTATAAATCTTTCAGTTGAGATGTTTTTAAAACCTTTCTCACGCAATAAATTTGAAAACGTTCAGTTGATTTATTTCTGAATTGTTTCATATGAAATGATTTTATAAACCTTTTAGTTGAGCTGTTTCTGAAATCTTTCTCACGCAATAAATTTGAAAACTTTCAATTAAGTAATTTCTGAATCGTTTCATATGAAACGATTTTGTAAACCTTTCAGTTGAGCTGTTTCTGAAACCTTTCTCACGCAATGAAAATTTTTAATTAAGTTATTTCGGAAACATTTCATAAAATATAATTTTGCAAACCTTTCAATTAAGTTTTCGATGAAACTTTATACACATCTCGGAGAAGTAAAGATAGACGAATTTAGAAATTTTTAATTGCAGCCCTAAAAACCACACCCATCATATGTAGGGTTTTTTGCTTTTCTCAGATATAAATTATTAATATTATATTATGTAATGATATACGAATCTTTTATATTAACGCCGTTGTGGTCACACCTAAAAATAACGTAGTAGTCACACGGAGTCCAATGGACCCCACAACAGTTACCATTTGCGTTCTTTTTGATGTATTGACTCAAACCTTGAACTGGAATTTAGTTTATGACTTTCTCTTTATAATCCAATAATTTTTAAAATTTTTTTATGTTGAAAAAACGCGAGAAAAAAAATTTTTTTCGAGAAATTTGACTTTTTTCACAAAAATATTAATCAAAATTTTTTGATAGAGCAAAAAAACTTTATGCGTTTTACTCTCAAAATAGTATCTATGTCGTATAGGCAAATGGTTATTTTAGGAAAATAGCTTCTGACTAGGCAAATGCTATCTGCCTGGCCAAATAGCTTTCACCATTTATTCTTGCTATTTTCCTAGTCAAATGCTATTTTCCTAGGCAGATGCTATTTGACTGAACCGCTGTTAGGCAAATGGTATTCCACGAAGCATTCTTTCCTTATCTTATCCTCCGTCCTTATCTTTATATATTTCTTTTTATCATAATATATTTTGACGTAAAACGTGAAATAGTTTGTAAAGCATTTTCTTTTCAATGATCATAATATTTGTAATAGATAGTATAATAAGAATATTTACAGGCAATTTTAATTTAACATTTTTGCACTATACATGCATTGTTTTTGAAATATTAAAAATAAACATTTAAAATAAATCACTCGTCTATAGGTATATATATATGTATATATCTTTCTTGAAAATTATTTAACTAAATTTTGAATTAAAAAGTTTTAATTAATGATTATTTTATATTTTATATGTATTTCATTAAACAAAAATGTTTCATTATTACGCAATACTATCGTACTCACATAAATTGCAGATCTACCTGCTGGAGAATCAATCGAGGAAATCGCCGAATCTGTAGATGAGTTACGGGAGAAGCTTGCCAATATGAAAAAACTTATGAAAGAGAGAAGAGGCACAACGCTGGGAGAGATCAGTGCCCGAAAAAGGAAAGAAACTTCTAACATGATAGATGACAATCTCCTGTCCTGGATGTTCGGATTGGCTCTTATGGGGATTCTACTTGTTAGCTTCTACGCCTTTTATAATCTTTATTACGCGGTGCTGAAGAGATTCCCATCCCATCATACGGAATTATAAGAAAGTGCGCGAGAACAAAAAGGAGCGGGGCTCAAAATTTTCGCAAAGCTGAAATTATATTACAAATCGGCCTTGTTTAATTTCCCTATCAGATAATATCCCAACAAAGGAAATTCCAATGCGTCAGATGTTCTTTTTACTATAAACTCTTTAATTGCCATGTGTTCTATTTTTCTCAATAAAAATGGCATAGAAAAGTATAATATCCAAGTAATTAATAATTAAAAAAAAATTATAGCAGATTAACCCTTAACGTATATACGTGGGTCTACGGCGTCCGAGCCATAATAATATCTGCTCGTAACTTGTAAAACTTGCAAGCCTGTTAGAAGATATTAAATAAACGATGTTTATCAAAATGACTATAAAATCGTCAACTACAATGTAGACAAATGTTTCATAAATTTTTTTAAATTTTTTAAAAATATTTTAAGGTAGGGAAAAATAGCGTTGAATGTGACAGATCTACGTATGCACTTAAAAGGTACTGAAAAAACGTATACACTTTAAGGGTTAAATTTGAGAAAAAAATAGACGACAATGCCATACTCTTATTTATATTTCAATATATTTCATATTTAATTAATACAATTATAATCTAAAATCACGATTACGAAGATATTATAAAATTTTGTTAAGGTAATTCGTCCGTGATAATATTGTCAAAAAATTAATAATAGACAAATGACATATAGTATTTGATAGCTGAGATCGTCCGCGTTATGCATGTGTGTGTGTAGAATCTCATATATGTACATACAGACCCAGTTAGAAGAGTGCGTCAAATGACGTTGTAATGCCGTCAAAGTGACGTCTCTAACGACAACAATCCGTCACTTTGACTGCACTATTACGCTACTTGACGCCACTCTGCTATCTGAGGATATATAGATACTAATGTACTATTAGATCTTCAAAGGTTAGCTGTCATATGTGTCCACCGCTATCAGAAATTGTGTATCAATTGCTTTGAAACAAGATGGTTAGAGTCCCTCTAATCAGAGTCTAGTCAACCTGCAGTTCTGGCAAAATTCTGCGAGAGAGAAAAATATAAGAGAGAAAGAGAGAAAGCGATATACATTTACTATACAATTATCGTTTTCTCTTTCTCTCTTATATCTCTTTCTCTTTCTGTTTCTCTTGCTTTTATCAAGAAATGGCGAACCAATCAAAAGTTGCTACTGTATGGCCAGACTCTGATTAAAGGGACTTTAAAGACGGTCAAAGGTCTTATATTTTTGTAAAAATATTCTTGCAAGTCTCTTTTATTATTTTCTTGTTTTTCATTGAAATCGTAGTTTGATTTCTACAATCAGAAACGTGATATTGGAAGCCGTTTTCATCATATGATATATGTAAAAGTGTGCAAGTAGAAACTTGCACATTGCTTCCTCATAGTTTTTAAATGTGCAAGTAGAAACTTGAACATTGCTACCTCATATATAGTTTTTAAGTGTGCAAATTATAAATTTGAACATTATTTCCTCACAATTTTTAAGTATGCAAATTATAAATTTGCACGTTGCTTAAGCAACATTTTATTTTGTTCACAAAGCTTTCTCTTTTAAGGAAGCCTGTTTTTTATGCATGATTAATTTGGCTTCCTCATAGAGAAAGCTTCATGAGCGAAATAAAATGTTGCTTAAGCAACGTGCAAAATTATAATTTGCATACTTAAAAATTGTGAGGAAATAATGTTCAAATTTATAATTTGCACACTTAAAAACTATGAGGAAGCGTTTAAGTTTCTACTTGCACACTTAAAAACTATAAGGAAGCAATGTGCAAGTTTCTACTTGTACACTTTTTTTATTCTGATAAGCTTTATTATTACGACTAATATCTGTTATACTATTACAAAAATCAATTAAATAATTAATATTTTTAATAAAATAATCTCTATTATTTGCGGATATTTTTTTCTAATTCTGTATCGCGTTGCAATTTGACACTCAAGTCAGGTCGTAGTACAACCCTTTTATTTACTCTCATTTTGATAAAATATTATACATTGTTTTTAATTTTAGAAGCCTTATAAAGTTTGGTCTAATCAACCAAATTTTAAAGAATTATATATGAAATAGGGATAGAAAAAACTGAAGAATATAACAGAATTAGAAAAAGTTGCCAATAATTAATACTAAATTGTTCAAAAACATCAATTTTTAAAAAGTCTCAAGTGCTTGAAACTTGAGATACAGTCTTTAAGGGTTAAAGTTTTATAATTTTGGCAATTTTTTTAATTCTATTACATTCTTCAGTCTTTTTTACCCTTATTTCATATATAACTCTTTAAGATTTGGTTGATTAGTTCTTGAGCTATAACCGTTTGAAATTATGAAGAATCCGTACATAGGAAGCAAAATGTGCAAGTTTGCACACTTTTTTATTATATTAACAATTTTTTAATAATTCTATTATATTGTTCTTTGAGATTTGGTTAATTAGTTTTTGAAATACAAACGTTTGAAATTTCGAGGAATCCGTACAAATATAAGAGCCTTATAAAGCTGGGTCTAATCAACCAAATCTTAAAAACTTGAAATAGGGGTAGAAAAGACTGAAAAATATAATAGAATTAAAAATAGACCGATATCTGAAATATTGAGAAAGTTACAGCATCAAACACATTTTTCTGAAAAATGAAAACCCCTAAAATCCATATCTACCGTTTGACGGATTTTAAGAAAATTAGAGGAGAACATACTCTCTATGATACTCTATTTGTGTGCAAAATTTCAGCCCGGTATTTAAAAAATTATGGAAGTAGATGCGTATACAGATCCGTACACATACACATACACACTTCCGACATTTTTTTTTTTTAATGCGATTTTTCGACGTTTTAAGACATTCCGAACACATTTTGGCATCAAAAACTAAAAAAACCCACTCGGCATGTAATATAATTTCAGAAACATTTCTGCAAAATTCCATTTGAAATATTACATCTTTCATCAATTAAATATTGCAGAAATATTTCACGACCGTTTCTGCAACATTTCTGCAATGTTTCAATCGGCACAATTATTTCAAATGCAACTTTGCTGAAAGATTTCGGCAATATTTCGGTAATATTGCTGAAATATTTCTGAAATATATCTATACGAAATATTGCAGAAAACTTCAGAGATATTTTAAATACATTTTACACTGAGAAAAATGTTTTGTATTAGCAAAAAAAATTTGTTACTGACACAAAAACTATTTGTTGATATGTGAAAAATGAAATATTTTGTTACCGGAACAAAAAAAATATATTAAGCCATATGCGTATAGCCGCCGCGCATTCCGAAGAAATCCGCTCTCTCAGCCGGTCACCCATCCAAGTAGTATACCGGCGCCTTGTTGCTTGACATCGATGATCGAACAGGGTAGTGGTGATCCTCTGGCTCTGACGCTTCTTTCTTTCTTATACTTGCTTATTTTGGTGTATTTTGGTGAACATAAAACTATCACATAACAATATTAACAATACAGATATACGAATAAATATTTTTTGCCAGTCAGCGTCAAATATTAATTTATATTAAATATTATTAAATATTTTATTTATATTAAAAATGCCATATGACAAAATTTGGAATATGAGAAAATTCTTAATAAAAGAAAAAAAATTAATAAAATGTAATATTATATAATAATAATTTTTTATAAGTTCTAAAGTCTGTCAGCAACTTTTCGGAAATATTACAAATGCAATGTTGTATGTAAAACACTCAAAAATATAACGCGTGCAATGTAAACGTAATAATAGTTTTATTATGTATCAGAAATGTTTCTAAACCATATTACATCTGCAATATTTTTTCTGCAATATTGTAGAAATTCACTGCCTGCAATTCAATTTTTTATTACCTACGCAATCTTTCAGAAATTTTTCAGATATATTTTAAATGCAATGTTGCGTTTGATATGTTACAGAAATATTATTCATACAATGCAAACGTAATATTACTTTTATAATGTTTTAGAAATATTTCTGAAATATTGCAACTGCAACATTTTTTTGCAATATTACACAAACTTACAAATATTGTAAACAACTTTCTGAAAGATATCAGAAATATTGTTAATGCAATATTATAAAAAACATGATGCAGGTACATTTCTGAAATATTTCAGATGCATAGTTACAAATGAAATGTTAACGAAATATTTCTGCACCATTTCCGAATATTTCAATATTTCAGCAACATAACATGCCGAGTGGGAACATTCTTTTCCTCAGCCTTTTCTACCTCTATTTCATATATAATTCTTCAAAATTTGGTTGAGTAGACTTGGGAACTACCACAAATGTCCGGCTCCGATTTGAATTTCCTTTAAGTATGTTGTTAAACACATAAATCCATGTGTGTGTGATGAGACACCTATTTTTTTATAGGCGCTCTAATTCATCTTTAGGGGGTGAAACACCCCTTCGAAAATATCGGTTTTTCTCTTTTGGACCGAATATCTCCGAAACTATAAGAGATAGAAAAATTTTCACCCATTTATACACGGTACAACGTGTCACCTTTACAAATGGGCTGTCACCTTTATTTAATGTATTAAAAAAGAAGTTACTGGTAGATTTTGGACCAAGAGTAGAAGAAAACTTGTTTAAACCAACAAATGTTATTGTAAAAGCATCAAAATCTGGTAAAATGACATCAGGTATATACTTTCGTTTATAACTATTTTATATTTTATTTAACAATCTAATAAGAGTTATAAAACAGCTACCCACACAGTAAAAATAAATCTGCGTAATATCGTTACAATATCTTGCCGGAAAATCAGAATATTATAATTAAGATGTCTAAGATATATCTGGATATCTACAGAATATTCGAGAAATACACTAATGTCCGCTTTTACGAACACGTATAGAGATATCACTATAGTTTATAAGTATATATATATTTGTAGGATATCAATTAGATATATTATAATATGCTGTTCACATACACACACAGCTAGAATATAAATTTCGATATGTTGTATGTATATTATATAAATGTAGTATGTATATATAAAGAATATTGTGGTAACTGATCAAGACATATTGAGGAGAATGTTTGTAATACTAATAATGATAGGTGTATTCCACACGTGGTATTACAAATCGTTTGATTGACAAAACAGGACAAAAATAGTAAAAATTTCTTTATCCTAATCCTGGTCAATTCAACGATTTGCAATATCAAGTATGAAATACACTCAATATTGATGCGCAAGATTATAGAGAACTTTTTAATGCAACTTTGAAATAAATCTATTTTATTATAAACGCTTTCTAATGTTCCTTAATCACACAATCACATTAAGTTTTGAATATTAAATTTAAAAAAGTACTACAAAGAAATAATACAAACGAAATAATACATAACGAAATACGGAATTCAAAAGGTGATTAAAAACACAATGCCAATTTAGAGCAATGAGTATGGTTATAATTACGAAGTATATATGCTTATATACATAATTTAGATGCAGAAATTCATGCATAAGTTGAATGATGTTATCACTAATGCACTAAAGGGTTAATATTGAAATTATAAAGTCAGCCTGGATAATATCTATCAAAATAATACTATAAAACGCTATTTAAACACTGAACAGAACACTCAACAGATATATTCTAAATATATAAAATAAAAGATCTGTTAATAATAACGTATTAAGAAAGGCTGAATACCTATTTAAATATCTATTTAAGTATTTTAAAAAATTATAATTTGTTTAAAAATTATAGAAATTTGTGTTAAACTTATACAAAACTTTAACACTAAAAAGAAAAATATATATCCACATTTTGTTGAGTTAAATTATTTTTTTTTGTGTATAACTCAGTGCAGTTATAATTATAAAGTTATATTTGTTATACTCATATCACATGAATATCATGAACATGCTGTTTCATTATTTTTCTTATTGTTAATGTTTTAGAGCGAACAATTAGGCACTATAATTGCCAAGGCAATAGCTGCCTCTCAAAGAGGTATGAGAGGGCGAGGACGAAGACGAGGACGAGGTGGGAGAGGAAGAGGACAAAGTGGAAGAGGAAGAGGACAAGGTGGAAGAGGAAGAGGACGAAGAAGAAATATTAATTATTTTTCATTTTATTCATAAACTTTTATGTATGTCTTTTATTAGAATATATTTTACATGATGTAATACAAACATATATTTGCCATTCTAAACCTTTCGGACATAATCCTAATCCTAATTTGCATTAATTTCTAAAGCGTGTCGGTCTTAAAAAACACAGGTGTTACGTGAGCGAGCGAGAAGGTATAAGAGCAAGTAGGACAGTAACAGGAGTGAGCGAGATAAGAACAACGGCGCGCAAGGAAAAGACTCGATGCTCGATCCTCGATCAGATCCCCACCCCCGAGCCTTCTGCATGTGTTATTCTCATCTCGCTCACTCCAATTACTGTCTCGCTTGCTCTTATTGTCATCTCGCTCACTCTTATACCTTCTCGCTCGCTCACATAACGAAAAATCAATAACTTTGCGTTACCGACATTAGCACGGAACGCAACCTAAATCGTGCACGTATGCGTTACCCCGTGGCCCAAACGCGGACGTTGGCTACGTAGTTCATGTGCACGTTTTACGTCGATCCCAGAGGGCGTATCGCGTTCGCGGATTCTTTGCATTCTTCTCTCTGCTATACCCCTTTATTCTTTATTGAACTGTTCCCTATATTCCCTGTAACCTGTAATCCCTGTTCTCTATTCCTTTCATTGTGCGCGCGCAGCCCCTATGTTTATATATATATTCTAAATACAGTAAATACGAAAATACGATAAAAATAAATAGACAACTAAAGCAAACTAAAATCTCGTGTTTTTAAAATCTTATTAATGTGTATTCTATAATTTAGGGTCATCACGAGGCATAAAATGCAGGAGTCTTTTCCAAAGTTTGTCGCATGTATATATATGTACATACCATCTTTCGTTTAACAAATTTATCCAATCGATTCGGCTCATTGTCAGACTCGGACTACTCGGAGTAGTCTGAGTCGATTTATTTTCAACGGGAAACATCATTCGGACCACAGTGATTCGGACTGATAACTTCGAACTCACAAGTTATAAACGAATCACGCGTGTTTCGTGCTGCTATCGAATCGCTCAGCGGCGTTTAATGTTGAGGCTACTTTGTTCGAGACGCGCGTGTTTGTTCGGAAAAAATAGTTTAAGAGCGAAGAGCTCGGTAATCAGTGTGCGTTACATAACCTACAACGATGAGAGTTGCCTGCAATGCCAATCGACGGACGACAGTCGTAATTCATTGTCCAGTGAGAAAGGTCACTCGTCTGAAGATCCACCATACCTACCATCGCAATCGCAAATCGTCATCGCCGGTGCTGGAACTGTCGCCAATTCGGTCGCCTATCATTTAGTGCTAAACGGATGGAACGATGTCCTCGTCTTGGAACAAAACACGTAAATCTATGCCTAATTTGTAGTTTATATGTTTGGAACTTAAGGTAGTCGTCTCGTCAGAGCATGTATTAGATAAAGTTTTCGATTTCGGATTTTATATCAAATTATATGATCAGCTTTGCAGTCGATTTTTTCTGTGGCTCCTTACCGACTATTTACTCTAGAAAATCGATCTCGAAAATCACAAATTTTGCATTACTTCATATACAGACGGCCAGAAAAAGAAGGCTCTATCACGGTTTCAATCACATATTTTCGCATTTTTCGATTAGATGAAGTGAGAAAAAACATTGCTTTTTGTACATTATAGATTTCGAAGAATCCGATGCAACCATAAAATATATAGTTTACCGGAGATTTCGCTGCTAATTTTTTAGTTTATTTTAGTGAAAATGCGGTAATCGAGCAGACATTTTTTGGTCGAGGTGAGGTTGGGAAGACTTGGCAACGCCGCTGGCTAATTACTGTAGTTGCAGGTTATGGGGCTCGTCTTTCTTAGCCGAATTGGATAGTGATTGACACCCCTGTCATGCATTTAGAAACCCTTTCTCAGTAATTGTCAAAATTCAATCGACAAGGAGATGTAACCTCACTTGTAACCTTTCTCGACGACTAGGCCGCAGGGGGAAGTGATCCGTGATCCGTGCAGTTCCTTGGGCTTAACGAACCTACGGCATTACCGAGTTCAATACACCGCGGACATAAACACACAGTTAAACGGACATTCATACATATACACACACACACAGTGTCATATAGCCCAAAGGTGGGGCTGAAGGCACTATAAAATCCCTCACCCGAGGGATATAACCCTAAAAAAAAAATTTCTCGACGACTCGCATGATCAGCTGATCAAAACGGAGTCAAATGAAAAAAATCACAGAATTTGGAAAAAGTAACATACTTTGTCACGTATGAAATTTTACACCATAATTCATAAAATTATTTTGCCCTTAGCAAAAATTGCCTGAAATATATTTCTGAACGTGAAAACCTACAAACAGTCACATGACTAGCACGTAGCGAGACGCCTGCCTTAACCAAAAAATATTAATGATATATCAGCAGATTGCCAATAGATTCGAGCAGAATATTATGTTAAATTGATATGATACAACTGTGTCCACATTAACTCAATAAACAAATTGACTATAGTATGACAACAGTTTTGCAATACCTAGATTTTGCTTGGTTATTACAGATCCGGTATCATCTGTATCAGTCTCATCGACATATAATATGGACTGTGCACAGGTATAAAAAAATATGACCGGCGACTCACACCGGTGGAAGAAAAGAGATAGCGACTGGTACTTAGAGGTCAAGCTGTCTTTTTCTATCCAGTGTGTACACTACAGACAAAGAGGGTACGAGGTAGAGGTCAACTCCACCGGACACTTTTTGAAGGCTTTCATATAGGGATCACGTAGTCCATACTATTATGTCGATGGTATCAGTCATGTATCAGTATTAAATTCATGTTTTATCCATAGAGCCTGCCGACATAATCTGACAGTAGATTGTTGGCATACATTAAATAGAATCTATTTTATCTATTATGTTAGAAACATTTAAATAAAATACATTAGTTAAATGATTAAAAAACAGCATATTGTGCTCAATTTCTGTAATCAATCTGTCATTATATTCTGTTAGCAGATTCTGTTGCTGGCAATCTCAACAAAATTTATAGTAGACATTTTCAAAATCTGTTTTTGACAAATTTGGCTATCTGAGTTTTGCTAACAGAACTTACAGACTCTGCTGCTTTGTAATTATTTAAATGGTTGCAAACCCAATAAGCAAGCTGTCCACGGTATGTCAGCAGCAGTACTGGCAGCGAATTCTGTCAGAAATGGCTAGCAAATTAGCTATCTGAGTTATAGCCATTAAATGATAAGACAATCACTTGATTATAGAATTGGCAGTGGATCCTCACACTTTGGCTCTGGTACACTTGGGCTCTTCAAGCCAATTTCTCGCAGAAACTTAATTGCATACAGCATCAAGTTATATCAGCAGCTACAGAAAATGGGCTATGACATAGGATTGAGGCAATATGGCAGTATAAATTTGGCTCAGTCTAAGGATAGAATGGTGGCCCTTAAAAGGAGAATGGCTTATAATGTACCAACTGGATTGCATTGTGAAGTAAATATTTTTTTTATTATTGATCACAATTGAAATGATACTAATTTAATATAATTTAACTTCTCGCTTGAATAAATTGACTAAATGATGTATGAATCTCTATGAAAAGACAATATTGCGAGAAAAAATCAATTTTATGAAATTAGTAAACACTTTCTACTGTATAATATTATTTATACTTTGTAATATTCTAAATTATAATGTAAAGCATAACATATAGCATGTAGTAATTGTTGAGAATTACCTAGTTATAAAATTATATTAATACATTATAGATCTTGGGTAAAGAAGAACTAAAAAGATTACATCCTTACTTACACGTTGAGGATATAGAAGGAGCAATTTGGGTACCAGAAGATGCTGTTGCTAATCTAACTGCAATTTGTGAAGTCTTAGCAAAATTAGCGAAGCAAGGAGGAGCACGATATGTCGAGCATTGTCGTGTAGAACAAGTAAAGACTGAAAAAGGTGCTGTTAAAAGTGTCAAGACTGAATATGGTACTGTTTTCTGCCAGTATTTCATTAATTGTGCTGGGATGGTAGGTATATTTGCAAAAATCCTAAATGCCATTATAGCATTTACAGTATGATTAATGTAATATATTTGTTCGTTAACTCCATAGTGGGCCCGTGAGTTAGGATTAAAATGTACACCACCTGTACGAATTCCTGCATATCCTGCGGAACATTTATATGCAATCGTATCTCCTTTGTCGTCAGAAATCAGTACATCTTTACCATATATACGAGATTTTGACTCATACTCATATATGAGAGAATGGGAAGGTATGTTTTTTCCATATTTTCTATATTGTATTAAATGTTTTTTATGAATTAAAGATATGAAAGTATATGTTATATTTAGGATGCACCTACGTTATTTATAATAAAACTGCAATTGATAATTCCGCAGGTGGATTTTTACTTGGCTGGTTTGAGCCTGATGCAAAACCAGCATTTGGCAGCGGTCGAGTTCCTTCAAAAGATTGGACAAAACACGTAAAAAGTGATCTAGCTCATTGGCAGCCATTATGGGAAAAAGTTATACATAGATTACCGATCTTAAAAGAAATAAAACATCCAAATATATATAATTGCCCTGACAATTTTACACCAGATGGTAGATGGATATTAGGAGAAAGTCCTGAAGTAAAGAACTATTTTGTTGCCGTTGGGATGAATGGCAATTCATTGCAAGGTAAGCAAGATTTTGAAAACGTCTCTGAGTTCCTTGATCCATTCTCACTTTTCATATGAATAAATTTGAGAGAGAGAGAGAGAGAGAGAGAGATATATCACTATATATTTTTTTAAAAGGTGCTGGTGGAATTGGTAAAGAAATCGCTGAATCTTTAATAAATGGTGAATCGACACAGGAAGTCCTCCCGTTTAATGTGCAAAGATTTCTAGATTTACACAACAATAAACAATACCTGCAGCAGCGAATGAAGGAAGTAGTTGGCCGAAATTATGCTATACTATATCCTCATCAATCTGAGTACAAATACGCTCGTAAATTGCGTTGTTCACCTTTATATTCCGTTCTGGAAGAACGCGGTGCAATTTTTGGTGTAAAAATGGCCTACGAACGTCCACTTTACTTTGATCCTACTTATAGACGTGGGTTCTTTAAAATATTAAATCTTCTGAAACAAAGCATATCGTTGAAATATTATAAAACTTATATTATTTTTATTTATATTTGATAGGACAGAAAAAGCCGACTATGCCCAAAGGTAGCTTTTATAAACCAAAATTCTTTGATTTCATAAAGGACGAATTTCAAGCGTGCAGAGAAGGTGTCGGAATAATAGATATGAGCTCATTTTCGAAAATTGAAATCAAAGTAAGTGATTAATATAACGAAATCAATGAATGCAAAATATATGTTAAATATTTTCCTCCTTTCCTCGCTCTTTTCTGCAAAAATCAAAATCTTTTTTAAAATTCATTTATGATCAAAATTTACTTTTTGAGGTAGGTATATTTCAAGAGTATGCAATAATAACGTAAGTCCAATTAATCAAAATTTGATCAAACATACGGTTTCTAATGTTACAGATTTAATTACATCTTCGTTTTATTATCTTATCTTTTTAATAATTAATTTTCTTGTAGTCTAGTCATGGAGAGGTAGTAGACTATCTGCAACAGTTGTGTTCTAATGATGCTAATATATCAGTTGGCGGAATAGTTCATACAGGAATGCAAAATGAGAAAGGTGGTTATGAAAATGACTGTATGTTGGTACGACAAGGACAAAACAGCTATTTTATGGTCTCGCCTACGTCACAGCAGACACGTATTTATCAGTGGATGTCTAGGTAAGTGCTATTCTACAGGTTATAATAAAACAAACAGATATTAGTTTGGAATCAAAGAGAAATTCAATTTTAAATTAAAAAATACAATAATAAACGTATTAGATTTTTTTATTCTTAAAAAGAAATTCTTTTACTAAGAATTGATTTTCTTATTTGAATTCCAAAGCTACTATTATAAATTATTCTTTACTTTCTGTAAATATATAAGCATTATTACTATTATTAATATAATTTTTATAAATTTTTTCTTATTTAACAAAATAGACATTTGCCAACAGACCATTCGGTAGGTCTTAATGACGTGACTTCAAAATATACAGTGATCAATGTAGTAGGTCCGAAAGCTACTGATCTGCTTTCCGAGTTATCCAACTCTGACATCAATCTTTCACCCTTCACTTATAAGGTCAGAGTACTTTTCGTAATCGTTACATTGATCATTTCTTTTATTTTAGTACAGATATCTCAAATTGACCCTTTATTCAAAATGGTAGACGGTAAACGTTGCATATGCTTCGGACGTTATGGTGATGGCATTCACACATACGGGTGAATCTGGTTATTGTCTCTACATACCTTCGGAATATGCGCTACACGTTTATTCAACATTAATGGCTGTAGGCAAAGACTACGGTGCACGAGATGTTGGTGTACTCACACAACGTTTCATGAGAATAGAAAGATTTATTCCGTTTTGGGCTGAAGAATTGACACCGTATGTCACGCCGTACGAAGCTGGAAGCGGCTACAGCGTAAAGTTAGATGTTAATATCACCACATTAATCCTATTCTATTTGTATTCTGCACACATATGTTTCTACATTTAAAATTGTTAGTTTTATATATATATATATATAACAGTTGTTATGTATTTATGTATTTATGTTTCTACATTTAAAATTGTTAGTTATATATATATATATATAAAGTATAGAACTTTTTGTGTTTTGTCGTTTGTATTTTGCAAATCTATTAAAAAATAAAGTTGAAAGATTTAAGGGTCAGATCTGATGTAATTTAATAAATATTTTATAATTTTATTACAGAAGGGCTATTTTATTGGCAAATCTGCTTTACAACGGCAGAAGATACAAGGAGTGACAAGAAGATTGGTTCTATTTGTTCTTGACGGCATAGACTTAAACAAGGATGTGTGGGCGTGGGGTGGTGAACCGTTATATCGGAATGGTGAATTTGTTGGTACTGTTACATCGGCTGGGTAAATATGTGTTGCATTTATTGAACATACATTTTATATGTTGTTATCTGCATTATATGTATATAGGGATAGCATCATCATTAATCATTAGCATTATTATATTATAATCACTTTTTTAGCTATGGTTTTGTAACAGAGAAACTCGTTTGTCTTGGATTTATTAGTCCTCCTAGAGCAGAAAGACAACAGACGAACACAGTTACAACAGACTTTATAATGGATCCAACAACATGTTATGAAATTGATATCGCTGGGACTAAATTTCCTGCTAAACCACATATCCATCCATTGCCCATACCAATAAGCAGTAAATTAAACAAAAAATATATTCCTACTCCGGTTATCTCATACCGAAGTGACGTCTCATGTTAAAAAAAAAATATTTTAATCATTTTTATTATTAATATATTTTCATGATTTTCTCGCTTCTGACGTCATCAATCCAAGATGGCTGCAGTGAGTGAACAGGAGCCTTAAATGCAAAAAATACGACGAATATACTATTTACTAAGTGTCGATACATCATTGAAATGTTCCTAAGGAACAATACGATCTATAATCTTCCAAAATCTCTGAATTCTTACGAATATGGAGAAATAAATAGAGAAATAATTGTGCCCGATAATAGTCTATCATATAATAGTTATTGCTTGATGGCATACCTCAAAAGGATTAGTAAGATGGTCAGCAAGAGACGTGTCTTCTGCCTCACGAAGAACAACGCGAAGATGGAATAACATTTTATTTCATTGTATCACATGGGAGCAGGTCATAACATCAGTAGAATTGGATAATTGCCGAAAACATAATGCCACTATTCTTCTAATGTTGAACAGTAACATCAAGTAGAATGTGACCACCTTTATTAAGAAGGTAACGCATTATAAAGAGAACTGGGAGAAAACTAGAATGTATAAAATGGAATAATTTTAGACACAAAAGAGAAGACACGTTGGATTTGAATTCTTGGATACAGAGTTTTTTTTGGCAGGATCGCAGACTGGACGAAAATGCGATACTCGCGAGATGAAGAGTGAGGGCGCGTGCGCGCGAAAAAGGATGATGAGCACAAAAGTGTCACAAACGTAATACTTGCTGCTTTTAGCAGCAAGTATTACGCCGATCGGTTCACCTCGCCCAGGCCCGGCACGTCAGCCAGACCCGCTTCCCGACCAAGCCCGACACGCCCCGCTCCTCAGAGCCAATCCTTATTCCGAAGTTACGGATCCAATTTGCCGACTTCCCTTACCTACATTAGTCTATCGACTAGAGGCTCTTTACCTTGGAGACCTGCTGCAAAAATTAGATTAAATCAAGTTTAGATTATCTTTTAGATAATTTAAAAAATTGCAAGTGGTGTTTGTATAACTTAGAAAAATAATAAACTTCTATCTAGTAAAAAAAATTAATTATTTTAATATTTCCTTCTCACACATTTTATTTATATTCCATCTTATTAGTTTCCATCTTGCTTTTTTTATATAGATGAGAAAAATTAGAAAAAACCCATACAAGCTATCTTGAACAAACTTAATAGGAAATATTAACATAAGGATCATATCTATTATCATATAATCTATGATATAAAATCTTTTGTTGCAGTTCTGATATGAAGAATCAAAAGCAATGTAATATATAAGTATTTTATTTAAAAATATTCCAACAATGAAAACAAATCGTGGTTTACTTGAAAAATTAATTTCAACTAACTGATCATTTATATAGCCATTATTTCTAATTGTGAATAAGGTATTTTTTCCTAAAATGGGATCTTATACTCTCCATTTATTTTCTTATCTCTATACTCCAGTCAATGGCATTTCAATGGCAGAATGCACAGAAAATGTCGATGCGCAAGAAATTTGTATGCATACAATCATGTACAGATATTTGTTTATACGTTTACTAATTATTTTAATTCTATAAATATACGTAGTAGAAGTCAGAATTAAAAATGAAAAAGTAAATTTCTTTTAGTGGAATTTTTGCATAGGTATGTGTGATTGTACAATTGATCACATACTATAATCTTGACGGTCTTATGGATTAAATTAATCTACAAATATTTATTTATTTGGTATCTGTAAACTTATCAGTGGATTTGAAGCGCGAGCTAGATGTCTCGACTTAGCACTCGTTGCTCCCGATGATGCAGCATCCCTGTCAAATTTTCTTTTCCTTCTTCCCATTCCCATGACTTTCTTCAAAGTGGGTGGTACTATATATTCAGGCACGTCTTTTAAATGCGGTTGCAATTTCACAGTATGCAACGTCTTGTCCTGGCGCAATGACTTCAAGTCTCGCGGGTTATCCTCGAAGTAACTTTTTAGTTTCTCACAATTCATAACTTCCTGTTTAATTTCTTTCAATCGCGCTTCTCGAACGGCAATCCTTGTAACAGCTTTCCAAGCATCTTTCGCACGATATCTGAAATTACCATAATTTCGCAAAATAAAACAGATCAGCGTCGAAAATAATTCTATACAAAATTAAAAAATATATATAACTAAAAAAAGATAAAGGTACCTATATTCTTCTACAAAAATCTAACTATAATTTCAAAATTGTATTATATGTTACAATAAAATCAGAAAAATTGAGTCGTACCGGAAACCCTCTACTTCTTCCAATTTAAACTGATAGGTTTTAAGTAGACTTTCACAGTTGTAAGTGTACTTCAATTCCTGTTCAACTTCTTCCATCAATGGTCTCTCTTTAATAGCTACAAAGCTAAGAGCAGTTCCCTGATTCTTCCCGCGTGCGGTACGTCCCGCTCTGTGTATGTAAGAATTCAAATCCAATGGGAAGTCAAAGTTGATTACATTGGACACGAATTGGAAATCGATACCGCGCGCTACACCTGATTCCTTGTCTTTCTTTCGTTTGCTTTTTTTCGGTTTTATCACATGTGGCTACAAGAGATATGTATATGAACAAAATGATACAAAGTACAATTCCTTATTATGTGCATAATTCTACCTCTTCTAAGACTTTCTCATCCGATGCTATTATAATGTCGTAAGCGCCATTGTTGAATTGCGAAACCGCTCTACATCTTGAGGTTGCTGGTAACTCGGAATTTAAAACACACGTTGGAATACCAAACTGCTCTAAGAATAGCTTCAACTTGTAGCATCTATCTACAGTGTGTACAAAGATTATAGATTTTCCCCTAAAAAAAATTAAAAGAGTATAATATATTTGCAGTAATTGGCAAAAATAATTTTCTATTAAAAGATATTATATACTCCACTAAACGTGCGTGCGTGTGCGTTTGCGTTTGCGTGCGTATGCGTAAAATTACCTAATTAAATATAATTTTAATAAGGCATATAAAATGGCAGCTTTATCATTTTCTTCTGCAGCCAACGTATAATGAGCCAATTGTGTAGGAGGAGCTAACGGTGGCTCTTCTAGTTTTAAAATTGCAGGATTATGCAGAATTAATTTTTTCAAAGTTTGAACATCATCAGACAATGTAGCAGACGCCAAAACTGCTTGATATGCCATTGGTAAGTAAGCTAACACAGCTCTTATGTCCTTTTCATATCCAAATGAAAATAACTATATCAATAATATAATTATATATTAAATGGTATGATCTGATTAAATTTACTTTGCAATGCTTACAAATTCTATGACATAAATACATACTAAATCAGCTTCGTCGATTATTAATGTATCAAGACTATGTTTCAGCATCAAATTTTTTGCTTTTAAATGCTGCAATAATCGACCCGGGGTAACCACAACAATATCTGGCATTTCGCTTAGTAAAAGTTTTTGCGAATTCAAATCCATTTGTAGACTAAGATCAATCACTCTGACTTCCCTACAGCACTTTATCGTTAGGTTCATGATAACATCATGAATTTGCTTGCATAATTCCTTACTAGGTGCAACGATCAGACCTTTAATCTCCTGTCTCTCTTGTGTTCGTTTTTTTACTAATATTTTCTGAATAAGCGGTACTGCAAAGGCAGCAGTTTTGCCTGAACCTGTACGAGCCCTAATTAAGAGATCCTTCCCGTCCAATAACAGAGGTATCGCTTTTTCTTGTATTAATGTAGGCTCCATCCAGCCCAGTTTCGTGATAGCCTATAAAATTTATTTTTTAATATATTTTTCAGATTATTCTTATACTTATCACCTTGTACATTTTAGAAGTAATATTTACAAAATAATGCTATTACGTTATCTCAATGTTTCTATTTGTCAATTATAAACTTATCTTTGTCATTGCTTAACCCTCACCACCCACTTGAGAGGTCTTTTTAGACCCCATGTACCTAAAAATAGCAATATTTTCTGTTTTACTGAAAATAATAATTTTGAATAGTTATTTTTATAACAATATACTTTCTTTTACTTTTAATTTTAATTAAAATGTTTATCTATAAAAAATTCTTTATTTGTATGTTAAAAACTTTTTTCAATATAAAATAAATAATTATAAGTTAAAGTTAAAAACTCAGATAGATTATATGAAATCCTAGAGATGGGTGGCAAGGATTAACCATTTGAGTGTCAAAAGTGATTGATGAGAGAATTTGTGCAAAAAATACCAAGCAAGCCCCATAATAGATTCATTTTTTCAGTACAATTTCTATAGTTATTGTCAAGATTCAATTAATCATTACTAAATCAAACTATTCTGCAATATAAAGTAACAATATCCAACAATAATAATAGAAGAAAACAACAGAATTGACAATTCTTTAATATGGAAAAGGAGTGCAATTCGCTGATATAAAACAGGAGAAACATGATTGCACTTCTTAACACTATAAATAAACACTATAAAAATAATTATACATATATACTTGTAGTAGGAAAAACATTTTTTATTAGGCATGTTCAAGCCAGCAAGTAAAGCAGCTAGAACTTTATTACAGCAACTTAGCTATATAGCATATTATATTTTCCGTTGATTAATTTATGCTATAAATTTAATAATATTGCTTCCTCATAAAGGAAGCTTTGTTTTCGTGAATTTCATATATGAACCTTTGATTGCGCATAAAGTTGGGTCTAGTCAATATTACGTTATATATAAATACTAATTAGTCAATATATAAATACATAATCATATATAAATACGTACAATATATATCGCTTTATACGCGATCAAAGGTCCATAATTTTGATCGCATATAAAGCTAAGTCTAATCAACCGAATTTAAAAGAATTATATATGAAATAGGGGTAGAAAATACCGAAGTAAAAATTGTTTTTTGAGTTTTTGATGCCATTGGTTGATTAGACTCAGCTTTATACGCGATCAAAGGTCCATAATTTTGATCGCATATAAAGCTAATTGTAAGTCTAATCAACCGAATTTAAAAGAATTATACCTATATGAAATAGGGGTAGAAAAGACCGAAGTAAAAATTGTTTTTTGAGTTTTCGATGCCAATGTGTTGCTTATGTTCAAAAACGGCGAATTTAAATTTTTTGAGGATCGGTTTTGAGGCTATCCAACAAATGACTTAGGGTAGATTGAGGCGAATCGGATTAATATAAGTTGTAAGACAATTTTTGTTAGTATTTTATTTTAAATGAGCAATTTTATCGTGCTAATTAGTAATCCAATTTGCCTCGGTCTACCCTATACATTTTTTAGGCAGAAATCGGTAACCCTTTCACTAATCTTCGCCAAATTCGAAACAACCTCTCTTTAATGATACCTTATATTTAAGATTACGTGTATGATTTGTACACTTTTTAGGCAAAAATTGGTAACCCCTTCACCGATTATTGCCAAATTCAACACCAATCTATCTTTAATGATACTCTATCCATAAAAAAAAGTGTGCAAGTAGAAACTTGCACATTGCTTCCTCATAGTTTTTAAGTGTGCAAGTTTCCTGCAAGAAACCTGCAATGCTTCCTCTATGAGGAAGCCAAATTAATAAATATCTATTAATAATATAATAATTATATATGCATACAAAAACAAGCTTCCTCATAGAGGAAGCAATGCAGGTTTCTACTTGCACACTTAAAAACTATAAGGAAGCAATGTGCAAGTTTCTACTTGCTTACTTGAAAACTTTGAGGAAGCAATGTGCAAGTTTCTACTTGCACATTTAAAAACTATGAGGAAGCAATGTGCAAGTTTCTACTTGTTGCTTACATTTTACTAGTTTTCACTTACATAGCGGTAATATCTTCAAAAGTACAAAAAGATGGAAAGATCCATGTGGTTAATGAGAATGTACTGATTACTTTTTAGTATAGTAATAATAATTTCTAACATATAATCTCTACAACAAAAATTCTAGTTTGTTATTATAAAAGAATACTGCTTAATGATGTACAAATGATAATCTATTCTATAATTCTTAAGGACAGTATCATTATTATTATATTGTTGTCGCACAGTTTTTACCATATATTATACTCAACGTGCAATCACAATATAATAATACCGACACTGTCATTAAAACTATTAAGGGCCGGTTGTTCCAACCTATTGATAAGCTACCTAATAGTTAATGCGTTATATAACCCAAAGGCAGGGATGAAGGCGATAACGCTCCTAACCTAAAAGGAGCAAAACAAAAAACCTAATAGTTAAATCATATGTCTATCTTTGCCCAATGTAAAGGATAAACAAAGACATACATATGATTTAACTATTAGGTAGTTTAACAACAGGCTAGAACAACCAGCCCTAAAAGTTATAAAATAGTACCACTTTAGGCAATTTTTGGCGTGACTCTGGTATAAGCAACCAGAGGGTACCAAACTGTACCAGAACCAATAGCAGCCACGGATAGCAACTTTGGTACATGTACCAAACCATACCAAACGATCGCCAAAAATCGCCTTTTGTTAGTTGCATTTGCTTAGTAAGCAAGCTAGCTCCTTTGCTGGCTTGAATGCACCTGATTAAACTTTCTTATTGTTCAAGAAAATAATATTACGTAATAAAATACGTGTAAACTAGATACATAAGACATCAGCTTCATTATAATCTGTCAAATCGATTTTACCTTTAGTATTCTGTCGTCTAGTTCTAATTCGTGAAAATTTTTCGACTTTGGTTCAATTTCTTCATTTAATTCCATCTTGCTTGTAGACATTTTTGATTTTGGTTTAGTTTTTTCATTTAATTCCATCCTGTTTGTAGACATAATTACATTTTATTATCAAACTTTAAACTTTATTACTTTATTAAACGTACAGTTTATCAATTCTTAACACGTAACACGTGCGTAAACAGTCACGGTCACAGCACAGTATAAAGATAGGTTTTCATGGGCCATGGGCTGTAAAATACAACAGCAATCTGTGGCACAGGGCACAGCAGTTTAGTAATTTCTAGAGGGTCGACAGGAGTAACACTACCGACCTCTGTCGGGTTGCTTAGCTGCGAGAGAGAGAGTCCGTATTGGTCACCTCCTAGAAGTTAGCCGGACAATTTCGACTTGTGACATTTTTTTTTACGAATCGATTGTTAGTCGTTTGTTATTGATTGTTAGACTAATTAGAACGTTTGTTAGTTAATAGTTTTTACGTAATCACGAAAATAATTTTTAGTGTTAATTTAGCCGGTAAATATAGAATAATTCTTTACAATTTTCGGTTCAAACCGTGTGGTCAGTCGATGCGGAATCGTTTGTTAGTTCCGAGTTCCGACAGAGAGAAACCTGAGAGAGGCTATACCGGCCTTTTTCGTGAATTTCGTGTGTTGCATTTTCCGACGCGCCGCCTGAGAAAATGCAACTCAACTATACGTCGTTTCGCTCGGTAACCGCACGTGGTTTGCGTCCGTGCTAATGGTTCGTGTCCGAACTAGCCAGCTGGAGGGAATATTATCTGGCCGCGGCGGCCGTGCGCCGGGCCGCGCTCGGCCGGCCCCCGGGGAGTTGCATCTGATTGCACCTGTTGATGATATTTTTACCTACATCGAGACGAGATCATTAACACACATAACACATGTATTACACATACATATACATATATGTATATGTGTGTGTGTGTGTGTATATGTGATGTAGAGAAAATTAAGATGACGATGTAAATGAAACTATTTTATTATTTAAATTTGTGCAATGTTTATTTCTGCATTGTATATAAAGAATATACCAAGGAATAGTTCTATAAAATTAATTTATAAATAATTTATAAATTATATTTTTATAATAAAATATATAATAACTTAAATATCTATAAGTTTATTTTTTATTTAAATAATAGATATATAAAAATATTAAATTAAATAACATTGATACTATTATATTAATTAAAATATATATTAGTATCAATTAATATTAATTTACAAAAAATAATTGAAAGAGGAATTTTCATGCGTACTCCAATGTGCGTGTGTATTTTAATAAATATATTTATATATATATATATATATATATATATATATATATATATATATAATATATTTATTATATCTATAATCTATAATTTATAATATTTAATATCTATATATAAAATTATATATATATATATATATATATATATATATATATATATATATATGTCGTAACTTATTGCGCGTGCACGCGCGCGCACACCCGATAATATCTCTTCAAGATTGATCATATCTTCTCACTCGACACGCACGCACATGCTATAGAAAAATAATGTTTCGAAGAGAAAGAAGAAAGGAAAAAAAGCAGCGTCATCAAATTTCGGCGATTTATTGTTTCTAGTAAAAATATGACTGTACAATGTGATATAAAAGAAACGGGTACAATTCTGATAACTTTGACGCAACGAGACTTTTATTGTCAGCTTTTAACTTCTTTCTTTTTGCAGCAAAGACCAACATAAAAGATTCAGAACGCAAAATCTTTTAGTTTTCGAATTATGAACACTATTAGAAATATGAATTATCCGATAGAAAATGTGAGACTTATTTGTATAGAAATACTTTTATAGTATAATAATATATTACAAAGAGTGATGGCAAATTTCGCCCATTTTTGGGACCTTGAATTTCAAACTTTTTTTCATGGCAAATAGGACTATTACATAAAACATTAATTCCAGTAAAATTTCAAGATGAGCATAGGCACGGTTCCGGAGATACAAAGGGATGAAAATACGGGATATCGAAAATTCGTATAAAGGTAACTTTGTCATTTTTGGAGATATTGTAAATCCGCAAGCGGGTGCTGTTTCAGAATCGTTTGTACCCGTTTGTACCGCCGCCAGTTTTGTTATCTTCACCATTTTTAGAGATATTTTAAATTCACAAGCGGGTGCTGTTTCGGAATCGAGTACAAACGATTCCGAAACAGCATCCACTTGCGGATTTAAAATATCTCTAAAAATGACAGTTACCCTTATACAAATTATCGATATTCCGTATTTTCACTCCCTTGTATCTCCGGAACCGTGCTCATGCTCATCTTGAAATTTTATTGGGATTAATTTTTCATCTAATAGTACTATTTGGCATAAAAAAAAGTTTGAAATTTGAGGTCTCAAATTTCGCCCAAGAAATGGGCGAAAAAACAGGTCTTTTTGCCATCACTCTTTACAATTAATTTCTACTTATACAACCATGTCTAATCTAATACAATATCTAACTTTTAGTAATCATATATATACTATATATGAAATTAATGACAATATTAAATTAATTTATGTGTGTATATATGGATGTGTCTACTATCTCCACTACATACCCTGTTTTTATTAATAACTCAAAGAAAATTAGTTGCACCAATATTTGCAATTTGTACTATTATTTTTTAAAAAACTTTCGAAAATTATTCTCATATCGCATCACCGAAGTTATTAAAATTTCTTCAAAAAACATCAAATTATTTAACATACAAAGTATATTATACGACGATCACATACCTTCGATCTAACTTGTAAAGGATTTTACGTAAATTACAAGCAATGAAAACTAGCATATATTGATACAGATGTTACGTAGAAAAAAATGGAGATGTCCTATACTTTCCTAGTTCTATTTTGTAGAGATTATATATTTGTCATTTGTTGCACCAATAGGAAATATGTTAATAACTTTTAAACATAGAAATTTTAGACACTGACAAACTGTTGCACGATTAAATCTCTTAGAACTTTGCGATTTTTCATTCGCAATACTTCGTTGATATCGTCTCAGCGTTCCGTTTTTATATATTCTCACCGTTTCAAATTTCATTGTGCAGAGAACGTATTCACCAAGTTAAAATCAGTTGAACTTTCCTATTTTTAGCGCTCTTAATTATTGGATGCTTATGTCTTGTGTTACTTCCCTACTATTTCATTTTTGCTATTTACAATTAGTCACATGTGTGGAAAATGGAAATATTATTGCAATTATGAGATCAAAAGAGATACTTTCATTCTACATGTGCTAGAATAGAGTAAGAAAAAAGATATTAAGAGAAAAGAATAAGAGGTTATTTAATCCCACAAAGAATGTGCTCCCGGTAATAAACTGCAATGTTAACAGTATAATGTTAGCAGTTATTTGTCACCTAATTCGAGCAGGATATTGCAATAGATAGGTATCAACTATATCCGGCGCATTAAGCTCGTGTTTTACTAGTAGAGCCTGCTGACATAATTCGATAACAAATTGCCAGCAAAAACCAAACAAAATCTGTTCATAATCATTTAAATATGAAATTTACAGACTCTGTTCGGTTTCTTCAGTGAATCTCTCATCATATTTTGTTAACATATATTTTGTTATATTCTTGCTGGCACTTTGCCGACATAGTTTGTCAGTAAACACTTTACAAAATCTGTTTACGACAGATTTGACTATTTGTATTGAAAATAAGGAAATTCATTGCACAGCGCGACTTCAGATCCATATAAAAGACCAATAAAAAACATTAAATATGATGAATGATACGGGAAATACTATCCTGCTGCGTTTATCGATCCACTGAGCGATCTGCTGAGGTGTCATTGTCGTGAAATTGTGTAACTTGGCCAGAGTCGGCCTGCGCGAAAACGGCTTAGTCACCGGCGGAGTACTGTTGATGGTTGTGATACTACCAACGGAATAATCCGGGTCCTTATCCTCTTCTATTCTTACCGATGGGATGTTGATCGTGCTCGGAAAACTCTGGAAAGGAAAAATATGATCAATCCTATAACTCTACAACAGAATTTAATTCGGGATTGTAGTAACAATCCATTAAGTTCCGGTAATCACGTTTGAAGTCTCTTTTTCATTGTTGGATATTATTCGTGGTTTTACTTAATTATTTAATTTAATTTTTCATATATATATATCCTGTATATATATATATATATATATGTATATATATCCTGTATAATTTTTTTATAATATATTTTTTGAATAAAATATATTAATTATTAATACTTTTTTAAATAAAAGCATAATAGTTTTCTATATATAGAGGAAAGTCCCCTATTATGAGACAGGATCCTAATATGAGATATGTTAAGCTAAAAGGCCCTATATAGGCCCCATCTGTTGATCCCACCATGAAAAAACCCCGCCATCTCATATTAGGTTGCCTATCTCATAATAGGGGACTTTCCCTCGATTAAGATAAAATCATTGAGAAAATATTTCAACGAAGAAATATAATATAGATATACATAAATATCTATATATAAAATAAACTTTTTATAGTATATTTTTAAAATAAAATATGCTATTTATAATAAATAGTTACTTTTTTAAATTACTAATTGTTAATATAAGAAAATATTATAAGGAATTACTATACACGAGACAAGAGACAGAGAGGTTCCAAGAACAAGATGTTTTGGAGATTTTATCTGTAATAGTCTTGAATGTCACTACATAATATATGTGTGTATATATATATATATATATTATCTGTAATAGTCTTGAATGTCACTACATAATATATGTGTGTATATATATATATATATATATATATATATATATATATATATATATGTATATTTTATCTGTAATATATACACATATATTATGTAATGACATTCAAGACTATTACAGATAAAATCTCCAAAACATTTTGTTCTTGGAACCTCTCTGTCTCTTGTCTCGTGTATAGTAATTCCTTATAATATTTTCTTATATTAACAATTAGTAATTTAAAAAAGTAACTATTTATTATAAATAGCATATTTTATTTTAAAAATATACTATAAAAAGTTTATTTTATATATAGATATTTATGTATATCTATATTATATCTCTTCGTTGAAATATTTTCTCAATGATTTTATCTTAATCGAGGGAAAGTCCCCTATTATGAGATAGGCAACCTAATATGAGATGGCGGGGTTTTTTCATGGTGGGATCAACAGATGGGGCCTATATAGGGCCTTTTAGCTTAACATATCTCATATTAGGATCCTGTCTCATAATAGGGGACTTTCCTCTATATATAGAAAACTATTATGCTTTTATTTAAAAAAGTATTAATAATTAATATATTTTATTCAAAAAATATATTATAAAAAAATTATTTGATATATTATATCCCTTCGTTAAAACTTTTGTATAAAACTTATTTTTGAAAAATCATTGAGAGAAAATATATTTAGGAATTAATGTCATATTTTTTCCTTATTCTATACAAACCCGCGCGTACGCAATTTCCTCGACCAGTTACAAAAATATTACACAATAAACATGAAAATGATTTTGTTTGATATTACTGACACTTGAGAATCTTTATCTTAATATGTTTTTTTCTCTAAGGCCGGTGTTCATAGTCGAATCTTATATTTAAGACCATCTTAAGTACGATCTTAAGATGTTATATGAACCAATCACAGAGCCGTATTAGCATCTTAAGATATTAATTAAAACGGTCTTAAAATAAGAACTAACTATGAATACCGGCCTAAGAGAATATTCTTTAATATAATTTACGATATTATAATTAGCATTGATAATTATTTAATTGACTCACGTGTACGGTGAGATAATTCTGACTTGTGAAATCTTGTTCATTGTTTGTATTCGCATTATCTAATGACGACCATGATCGCGATCGTTCTAAACCGGTTGTATTCTTCTGAAATTGTTTTCTTGCCAATCGCGGGGTCAGGGTAGACTTAAGAATGTACTTGCTGTTGACCTTTTTCAACGGTACATTTTTTCTGCGCAAACACAATGCATTATATCCTTAAATAAAATTTATATCGAATAGTAAAAACAAAGCTGTAGGCATTAAATTTTCGACGAAAATGTTACGCACTTCCTCCTGTATATGGTATTGACAAAGGCAAACTCGACCATTGCCGCGAACAGAAATATCGTGCAGCCCAAAAACCAAATTTCGCTCGCTTTTATGTAAGAGACTTTCGGCAACGAATTTTCGACTTTCGATGCAAGTGTCATAAATGCTAAGATAGTATTTGTTCCTGAAAGTATAAATTTCATGCAAGTGTTATATTATATTATTTAATAGTGACGCGAGAGCGTGCAGATATATTTTACCTAAAACTATTCGCGGCGCGCTCGCGTCTTGGTGCAACCAAAAAGACACCCATGAAACCACCACAATCAATATAGACGGCACGTAATAATCCATCATGAAGAATCCCATTTCACGGGCCAGTTTGAACGTAATGTTTATCGAGCTAAAATTGCCAGCTGCAATCATTATGCCATAATTTTAATGACAATAATGTCCAATGCGACATTTTCGTTTCTTTATCAAAAACGTTACATCGACTGAATTTTACCATAATGATGTTGCGATGGAGTATAGGATACTCCGGACCGATTAACCCACGTGTCCACAAGTTTGTACTCGGTCAGATATAAATTATCCGCGATGACAAACGGATATTCATCCCAGTCTAACACCATGTCGTCTACATTGTGAGTCCCTTTGGAAAGAAAGAGGTTTCGTTATGCTCGTGTTTCTTCGCATTTTTAAGATTTTATTGATTTTTATTGACATTCTTATCAATTTGGTTTTTTACCGTTTTCAACGACATTTTGTCATTTTTTATTAACTGTCATATTATAACTATTTATATTATAATATAGTGATAAATATCTTATTGTTAGTAAATTCGAATCTGTTGGCGCAGTTTCGAACTCTCTGATTACTTCGAAAAATAAAAGCAATACTTTAAAATATACTTCAAGAGTATATCGGGCCTAGACGAAATGGGTTCAAACCCTCTATGAGTACCTTGAAAAACAAGAATGTTACTTCTAAATAGACTCGAGTCTGGATCAAATAATATTTTCGAATCTTTTATGAGTATCTACTTTACTAGAAGTTTAATGTGTGAAGCCTAATGTGTATGTATATTACACACAAATATCGAAATATCTTTTTATATTACAATTTTACATTATAACTTATATATTCGAATACATACTTGTAAAAGATTCGATTTTTTACGATAGAAACTCCTTATAAGTACATTTCGAATCCTGCAGGTACTCATTCTAAAATTCGAAACTAACTAATCGGAATTCGATTACTTTGCAAATACAATGTACGAAAAATTATTTCTTATGAATATTAAATTACACGAATCCAAGGAAATAAAACTTGATTATTGGATTTGACTCGGATTTTTAAGTACATCTTGATCTCATATATCCCTATCCAGCTACGTCAAAATAACGTCAAAAACTAGTCATTACTGGTCCAATAAAGTCACTGTCCAAATAATGCAAAATTTAAACCGTCTTTTTTATGACGTCTTAATGACGTCGCACAAAAACGTTATAATATCGTAATTTTTAATTTTTTATTTTTATAAATAAATTTTTTGTAAGATAATTTGTAAGATAATGAGTAAAGATTTTGAGTAACATTCATTCTGTAAGGAATCGGTGGCGCGATGGTTCCGGCGTGTGGCGCCGCGGATGCACGCGGTCGCCACGGTAATTAGAGGCGTTGGCGTCTGCGCTAGCGAAGCGCGAACGAGATAGGCGGAGAGCTGGCGTTAAAAAACTGCAAGAGTTTTGTAATGGCTGATTTTTTCACATAACACGTTATATTGCGGGTGTACATGAGTCAGCACCCACTCGCAAGGTCAGGTACTGGGACACCTGGCGACGGCGCGCTTTGAAATAGGTCAAATTATTAAGTGCGATAAAAGTGTTTTGTAATGGCTCAAATTTTGTGAGAAACTAATAAATAATATAAAAAAACCGTTAGAAAGTGGTCAGACCGCAGTTATGGGACGCAGCGAGTCAGCACCTCGCATAAGTGGTCGCAATAATTAGGTCAGTAAAACTGTTTCAAAATAGCTGAAAATTTTAGAAACTATTAAATTATTGCGTATAATGAATGAAGGAAGAAAACGGTCAGACTTCAGTTTAATGGGACTGACGCAGTCAGCAGTCATTTGAAGTGCGAAGATCAAGCGCGCGCGGCTGCTCCAAGCGCGTAGTAATTTGCTTATAATTAAATTCCATTTGTATTTAATAAAATGATTGAAAGATTTTCAACTAAATCATGATTGAAATTGTTATTTTTTACGTTATTTAATTAATTAATTAAAAATTTTATTATAATATAAATAAACTTAAGATCAAATTGTAAATTACAAAACTACAAATAAAAAAACAAAAAATTAAAAAAAATTGTTATAAAAAGTATAATTAAAGTATGACATAATACAGTTTTTTCAAATAAACAATTAATAATCAATGTCGCTGTTATTTTCTTCATCTGATTGCTCATCAGCTTCTTCAGTGTCGTCTACCTACTCAGACTCAGTATCTGTAAATAAATAATTATGCCTCATCTATAGTATTTTATACATAATAATTTATTGTTAAAAGCAAAATATATGTAATAAAGGTAAATTTAAATGGTTAATTTTTATTCATAAAAATAATTGTTAATTTGAAAAAATATTTTTTCAATTTTTTATGTTTATTTTACATAATTACAAGTTACGTTTTTATTAATTCTTTAAATATAATAAATTATAAAAATTATAATTTACATATATTTTGCTTTTAACAATAAATTATTATGTATAAAATACTATAAACTATAAATACCGAAATAATTTGTCAGATATACAACACGGTCGTTTTCCTTTGGAAAGGTGTGAAACGTCAAATTTAAGTTTTTATCCGATCTGCTGCCACAATTTTTTATGACACAATAAACCTTATACGTTCAGCTCAAATGAGAAGGCAACGTAACATGCTCCATGTTTTGATTAAATAAAATCACAATAAATCAGACATTCAATAAATTGCTAGTGTACGGTTATAATAGTTGCACATCTTGCCACCAGATGTCATAGTGCCTGATGTTGGAACCCAATTTCGAGATACTCATAGTGGTGTTCAAACCAATCTCGTCCAGATTTAAGTCTACTTGAAAAGTGCTACTATTATTTTTCGTATTAATCATACAGAGTTAGAAATTATACCAATTATGTATCATAAAGATTCGAATCTATATATACTTATTGTAAGATACTTAATCTCATCGCCAGTTTTAACTTTTGATATAAATTTTTATAAACTATCACGATAAGATCGGAAAAATATTGGAAATAAATAAGAATTTAATAATAATAGATTGTTTAGATAATAAAACTAAAAATAACAGAATTTAATCATTAAAAAACTTCCGTTCAATACTTGTGAGGTCACAAATAATGTACTGTTTGCTCTAATCCGCGTAAGAAATATATTCAACCTCCTTTTTTAGACATTTAGTCATAATCATAAATCATTTCACATAATCCAAATCATGTGAGAAGCAAAATCTACTTTTTTTTATTTAAATAATTTATATTTCGGTTATTTTTCAATTGCACTTTTCTCCTTAATACATATCATAATGCCAAATGGTTAATATTTTTTTTTACTAGCGACTATTACTATAGCATGCTTTTTTAAAAGTAAAAAATTCATAAAATTGAGATATTTTAATCTGGCCGATTTATTCAATTGATGACGAAGAAAACAAGTTAATCTACTTTTTGAAATCGATGTTTTTTTAATATAATAATAATAACTTACAACTTTCGAATACCAGTGGACACTCTTGCACGTCGAATGGGAACTTTTCTAATCGAAGGCCGCAGTTGAGGGTGGTTTCCAATCTGAAATTTAAGTAAACGCTCCGTAATCGGCCTGTCGCTGTGGCCAGTCATCGTAAAAATTTATATAATACAAAATAAAGTATGAAAAAAATAAGATAGGAAGATTGAAATAAAAATTCGTCCGGACATCTTCTGCCGGGTGCACGGAGATTCTTCGAGATTAAATATCGAATACCTAGTGTTTAACATGACCGTGCCATGAGAACTGATAGAGATGAGTAAGTCTTTGACGCCATTTCCCATTACGGCCGAAGTGCGCTCGTTGGCGACGTATACAGTAGGCGTCCAAATCATCTCGTGAGCATTCTGACCGCCGTATATTTGAGTCAAATAAGGAGCTATATCCGCGAATTTAAGCCGTTTATCCAGATATCGAAACTGCAGCATTAGATGCACATCAAATTGCTGCAATATATCGTTTATTCCTTCTTTATTAGTATTCTTCAACGACACTTATATACTATGTATTACCTGCGAGGCATAAATAGGTATATAAGTAAAATTGTGGAGGTACCAGAGTTTTTGCCATGTTGGACTTTATCGTGTAGATAAAAGCTCTGGTGTAAATTCTGATCGGATCCGTCTCATTAATCACCCCGGGCGGCCTAACCATCTTATCGTAACGACATTCATTCGCCAATTCTTGCAGGAGTTCCGTTTGTGTCATGGAACTGCCGAACGATGGGCAATTTCCCGATCTGCAATAACATTATATATGATTGGGTTATTTATATGGTTGAGTGCTTCAAATATATTATACATAGGTATATAAGATATTATTAACTCTTGTTCTAAAATTCATTATGTACACCTAATAAATTTGCATCTAAATTGTATCTTCTCCCGAAAAACTTCATAAAGACTCGAGCAAACATGGTCTCGACTAATTTAAATTGAATATTATCACGAGATAATTTGATATTTCTGTAAAAAGGCTTTCTATTTGAAGGTAGAAATTGAATCAAAAGTTCTGGGACTATAAGAGAATAAATATCACACGATACGTACATCTAAAAAATATATAAAGTGGAAAAGTGTATTCATATTTTATAAATAGATCTTTCCGACTTTTAAGAGAAAACATAGGGGAACTTATAGGAGTGGGAGAAATAAGAAGGATGGCGGTAAAAAACATTGAAAGGAGATTCTAAGTGGAAGGATAGAAGATGGGATAGTGAAGAGTTAGAAAGAACAGAAGAAGGAAAAGAAAAGGAGGGATAATGGAATAATAAATGTGGGACTTCCGTTTCCGATTGGTTAAATGTGAGACGACAGATTTTGTAAGCGAATAACGGAGTGCGAGTGTGAGAAGTAGAGCGAGAGATAGTGTGTGGCAAGCGAGGGGCGAGCACAGTGAGGGAGAGGGAAGGTGTGAGAGTGGAGGAAGTGCAGAGGGTTCAGAGAGAGAGCCCGTGGAGGCTGAAAAGAAACAGGAAGGTTGAGGTTAGAGAGACAGACGTAGAAGGGGAAGAGTATAGAGCGCTAGGATAAAGAAGTAGAGAATTCTGGGGAGTTCGGGAATAACGCGGGAAAGTACGTACGGCCATAGAATTGGGGACAGAGAGACGCGGTAGTACGGGGAACAGACGAGCTTTTCAAGAGAAAGAGGGATACAATGGAGAAAAAAGAAGGAGCGGTTAGGAAAGAGAGCGAGGACCTTTTCAAGAAAAGCAGGAAGATAGTGAGAACGCCACCAGGGGGGGAAAATATAGATATGAAAGGGTTGTTAAAAGAATTAGGATAAGAGCTGAGGGAGGGGTTAAGGGGAGTGAAAGAGGAATTAAGAGAGGTGACGAAGGGGCAAAGAAAGGCAATGGTGGAAAAAGTTGAAAAGATAAAGAACGAACTAAAGGAGAGAGAGAAGAAATGGAGAAGAGAGAGAAAAGAGTTTAAGAATAGAATAAAAGATTTGGAACGAAAATTGGAGGGGATCCAAGTGGAGTTAAAGGGAGGAGTTCGTGATGGAAGAAAAGGTGCAGAAGAAAGCGGAGGAGGGAAAAGAGAGGGGGAAGGGAGAAGTCTGATTGGAAAGAGAGGGTGGAAAAGCTGGAAAGAAAGTGTAAAGTGAAAGAGAGGGGAGAAAGAAAGAGAAATATTTTGATAAAAGGAGTGAAAGAGAATAATGAATGTGAAAAGTAAGGAGGAAAAAAGAAAGATGGAGAGCTGAGGAAGGGAAGAAAAAGAGAGATACCGGATGAAAAAATTAGAGTGTAATAACTCTTATAACAATTGAAGAATGTGGTCAGGAGATTACCAATATGAAGCAGGGCCAAGAAAGAGAGAGAGAGATGCGATAGTTTGATCTAAGATCGACTCTTTTTTCAATTATTCTTTAGTAACTGATGCGCTTTATCGAAATGTTTGTTGTTCAGGACGATCTACATCTGTTTTACATGTCATATAATACGTCAGAGAAGCTTAATCTTAATCTCGATTGGTACATACAATATTCCATGAGGATATGTAAATACGCCGATATCTTATATTAACAAGATATTTGGCGAGGATATGTGGTGTTGTAAATTCAGGTAACATACAGAGCTGCGAGATAAGAACTTAATACATTCGGCGGCGTTTCTTTTGTGAGCTCTTTACAAATGAAGCACTTGCGCTTGGAAGAGCGTCGAATTATCCTCTGCAAGATGTAATAGCTACTTTGTTTTATGCGGATCGATATATAATCGTGAAAAACGAACATTGTTTCTGCGGACAATTGTCTTGAAGATTTTGGCAGCGCGTTGACTCCCAAGATCTGAAAATTTTACTTGTAATCAATTGCGATATATAGTAGTGTGAATTTTCCATTGTTACAGAAGTCATGTGCGCATCAAATGGTAGAGGAATTAGTTTCAGTATACGATTATCTATACCCCGGTGTCATCTCCGTAGATGCGTCACCTACATCGATACAAAGAGATAATGAATATACCTTGGAGACACACGTGCGAGGAAATGAGGTCTAGAATATTAATTTGAGCTGCTTTTTCAAAGCTAGGCGTGTCGGCTATTTATGACGTGCGACGTTATAATTTCTGTTGCATATAAAAGTTTCAAACTAGCGCATTTCCTTTCTGCCAGCGTCAAAATTACGTAGTTAAAAAAAATGTTAACCCCTCCCTCAGCTCTTATCCTAATTCTTTCAACAACCCTTTCATATCTATATTTTCCCCCCCTGGTGGCGTTCTCACTATCTTCCTGCTTTTCTTGAAAAGGTCATCGCTCCCTTTCCTAACCGCTCCTTCTTCCTTCTCCATTGTATCCCTCTTTCTCTTGAAAAGCTCGTCTGTTCCCCATACTACCGCGTCTCTCTGTCCCCAATTCTATGGCCGTATGTACTTCCCCGCGTTATTCCCGAACTCCCCAGAATTCTCTACTTCTTTATCCTAGCGCTCTATACTCTTCCCCTTCTACGTCTGTCTCTCTAACCTCAACCTTCCTGTTTCTTTTCAGCCTCCACGGGCTCTCTCTCTGAACCCTCCGCACTTCCTCCACTCTCACACCTTCCCTCTCCCTCACTGTGCTCGCCCCTCGCTTGCCACACACTATCTCTCGCTCTACTTCTCACACTCGCACTCCGTTATTCGCTTACAAAATCTGTCGTCTCACATTTAACCAATCGGAAACGGAAGTCCCACATTTATTATTCCATTATCCCTCCTTTTCTTTTCCTTCTTCTGTTCTTTCTAACTCTTCACTATCCCATCTTCTATCCTTCCACTTAGAATCTCCTTTCAATGTTTTTTACCGACATCCTTCTTATTTCTCCCACCCCTATAAGTTCCCTTATGTTTTCTCTTTATTTACTAAAAGATAATCTATTAGTACAATCTTATCTTCCCTTTTGTGTGTCCACTTTTTTTTTTCATTTCCCGTCACATTCCGTTAAATAAATTATTACTTTTAGATAATTAAATTAATTTATGTAATCAAATCAAATCGATTTAATTCCGGAGAGTTCCAGGGTTTTAATGTTCCAACAATAGCTGTGTTTCAAGTCCGACAAAAAATCGGTGCACAGTTAAATAAGTTGGAAAAATATAGATATGTATACATATACACACACAAATTAATTACATTAGGCTGTCAAAAATCTAAGCTTGAACCGCATAGCATTTTATTCTAATTTGATTATATATAGTAACGGTCCTATTTCTCTTATTGTTATGATTATTTTGTTATTATTATTTTTTATAATAATTTTATTTTATAGCCCATTATAAGCATATTGTATATATATTTTTTCAATTTTTCCTAATATGCATATTTTTTTAAGTTACAAAAAATGTAATATGTATAAATAAAATCTAATTAATATTTATTGACTTACGCAATCTAAATTCAAATCAATTTTGATCTGACAATACAAATTAAAATTAATAATAAAAGAGAAACCACAATAAAACCACGTACATCTCTGAAATATTTTTGAGCAATCAATCCCTCTCTCCCTCCCTCCCTCCCCCCTTTCTTTATGTATACCTCTTTCCACCTTCTTTTTCCGTTTTAAGGTGTGCAAATAATGCAAACCCAAGTAGCAAAATGACATCTGAAGACGTTTTAATGACGTTTTATTGACGTTAGAGACGTCATTAATACGTTATTAATACGTCATTTAACATCACTCTGCCAATTAGGAAATTTCTAACAAGTATTTTTTACCATATCTCAGACTATTTATATTTTAAAAGTTACCTCCGTGTATACTTTACAATTGAAATCTCTGTTGCTACAAAAAAAATATAACAAATATCTCAGATCAAAATTATACTGTTTCGAAAAAAAAACACCTCAGCGTAATATCGTTTTAAAAATTGCTTTTAAAATTTGAAGCTCGCCTTTACTCTTTCACTAAGATCATATGATATGTCATAATTCCATTCTTTTCAAATTAAAATGTCTTATCAAATGTTCACTTTTCAATGACCTTGCTCCAATGCTTTTGCATTATATCTAGTCGCGGCTAAAAAAATCGATTGACGACACATTATGCTGCAACGTCGATAAGATATTCCTCAGAAACAGACTTTAGTCTAAGAGATTTTTCGAATTCTTAATAACAGCGAAGATGCTTCAGACTCAGACATACATATTCTCATAATATATGTATTATTCTTTTTGTGTGTACAATTTCATATTCTATCAAATCGAGATATCGAAATATCTCATCAAACAGTCGCTTTTCAATGACCTTGCTTTAATACATTTGCATTGTATAAAGAAACGATTGACGATGTATGATAAATTATGCTATAAAGTCCCTTTATAAAATGTTCTTCTCGAAACAAACTTTAATTCAAAATATTTTTTAAGTCCTTAATAGAAACAAGGATACTTAACTTGCCAATTAAGTTAAGTGGAAAACATATCCAGTGAAACACTTTTCTCATAAAAACATAAATATATAAAACATATACATTTAATTATATATAATATATGTCTAAATATGTTTTCTTTTCATTCTTATAATTTCTTATAATCTCTATTACGTATGTACAGGTAAAATAATAAGAATTAAAAAATAATTTTAAAAAATGTTTTGCATTGCTTTTTTAATAAAAAAGAAAGTTTGAAGAAATAAGAAAAAATTACCCAACTATGGTCATATATAAATATAATAATTATATATAAAATTTTGTACAATCTAATCGCAAATTTACTTTTTGTAAAAAAAACAATGCAAAAGTTATTTATTATTCTTCTTATTATTCGTATATACGGATAGAGATTATGAGAAAGAAAACAAATATAGAGAAAAAATATATACGGACATTTTATATACAAACAATGTATATTCATATATATTTTCTACATCTATTACCCCAGATAGGTACATATATATTTCGCATCCCGCGTTTCTCAATATAAGCGCTATTCCCCTTGGATTTCTATTCGATTGGTCTTACTTATACTGCCAATTGATAATTAAAACATTTAAAATAAACATCAAGTTATGATACAAGCGAGTGAGTCGGCCACAATAAAATCAGATGTGTATGCGCACGCGATCGAGAGAACCTGATGTAAAAGCAAAAATTAAATTTGAATACCAGTATTTGAACAGGTGTGAATTGAATTTGATGCTTATTTACCATCGAAATAAGACGAGCTCTCTCTCTCTCTCTCTCTCTCTCTCTCTCTCTCTCTCTCTCTCTCTCTCTCTCTCTCTCTCTCTCTCTCTCTCTCTCTCTCTCTCTCTCTCTCTCTCTCTCTCTCTCTCGCACACACACAAACGAACATCTCGTGAGCGTTTCATTAAACGGCTTTTGTCAAAGCTGTCATTCTCGCCTCGACGGAAATTACGAGAAAAAAAGAGTGACTGGCGATTTTTGTACCATGTAAAAAAACTGGGACTTTTCGCTCCCTGATATAATTTACACTTCGATTCGTTTAACAACGACCGGTGGTCGATCGCATTTACGACGACCCGAAGGTCAAACGTTATGCACTAATAAGTTCGAAAGCAACTATAAAATTTTGCAAGGTTGAAAACAGTTGATTGAACGAATTTTACCTCACCGCTCCGCGCTTCTTTACAATCGGATGCGCAAACGCACATGCCCGGCTTACGTAAAAAATGATATATTATTCCCGCGGACGGGAAAACGCGGATAAAGATCGAACATATTGGCATTAGCGCATTTCCATTTTTTTTCTTTGTTCAGTAGTATTTTTTCAGTGCGGAAGGATAATGATGAAAGCAACGGCCCGCGCGGTTTTGAAAATTTATGGAAGCATATATCTCGTAAAAACCACCAACGCATGACGTTACTGCAAGAATCGCTTCGCACTCGACCGTTTTTCACGGCAAAAATGAGAATTTTGAGTACCTGTTAAAATTATGTTATTTATATTAACTATATTAACTGTGAAATTTAAATAAAAACAGGTAAAGCTACTCGTAGTATAAGTATATAATAAAGGCTCAGACGATTAAAGAATCAATTGAAAATCTAAAGAGCATAGAGCCGTAACAAGATGTCAGCGTTAATAATTATATATTTGTGTTAAACAGATTTACAGACGTTTCGGTCTATTATGAGACTATCTTCAGTGTAGAGTTACAGAATAGTGAATCGGTTAAAATTATCGCATGGTTATAATTACAAATGCGATATTTAAGTGATTGACTAATCTTGTATAACTAATGTGTAACTATAACCATGCGATGATTTTTTAACCGATTCACTATTCTGTAACTCTACATTGAAAATGGTCTCGTAATAGACCAAAACGTCTGTAGATCTGTTTAACACAAATATATAATTATTAACGTTGACACCTTGTTACGGCTTTATGCTCTTTAGATTTTCAATTGATTCTCATAATATTTTTATATCTAAATCTAAATTATAGTGACATTTTATTTCTTTTAATATATTGAATTTTATAAAGCGACATATAGGCCGGTATTCATAGTCGGTTCTTATATTTAAGACCATCTTAAGTACAATCTTAAGATGCCATAAACCAATCACAGAGCCGTATATTAGCATCTTAAGACATATCTTAAGACAGCATCTTAAGACATTACTTAACACAGTCTTAAAATAAGATCCGACGATAAATACCGGCGTGTATCTGTATGGCCCTTGTCTTTTTTTTTTGCGTTCTGTCTGTAAGAAATAAATCTATACGTTGTTACAAAAATCACGCTTGCCTTTTCAACCGCTGATGTTATATTTTTTTTATCCTTTTTTCTCATTTCCTTGCCGTTAATAATAGAATTAATTGTGCGGCTTACACTTTGGTTGCGTCCGCAAGCAACAGCATTCCCGACAGATAAACGAAGAGTATCAGGACAAAGACCCTTTCTCGGGGGATCATTCTCAAGTACATTTCTGTCACTTAACAGCACCGCTAATAGATTCCGACTGATCTTTCCTTGTGATCCGTGAGTGTGGTCGGGCGAGCAAATTTACTGAAAACCAGACAGCGAGACCAAAGCTCGCTCCCACTCTCTCATGGTGCTCCTCCAGGCTTGCTTGAACTCGCATACATACATTACATGCACACGCATATACACACGTATACTCTCGTGTAGCAACTTGTGACATCAATGCATACATTCATTATATGTTTAAGACTTACAATGTAGATTCTCGTATTCATTTATAATTGTGTAATTTACACACGATCGTTTAACACCAATTTAACGCGCCATTTTAATATCAGATATCGTTAAATGAATTCTCGGAATTCATCTACAATCGTTTACTCGCGTTGTGAAAAAGATGCTACAAGTTCTATATAACGGTCCATGATTCATATTTCTGTGTAATGAAATTTCTCTCTTATCTCCGTGAACACCTCGTGAACTTGTAAGTTTTATCACGGCGTCATTGCGCATATAGATAGACTCTCGATAGCATTCACCTTGCATTCTTGCATTATCATATTATTATGCGACTTACCCGCAAAGACAAAATCCATCTTAAAATATAATTCGTAATATAAAACACAGATAATGGTTTAAAATCAATATATATCTGGAATAAAAGCAAAAAGTATAAAAAATAGAATTTGTACAACTTACATATATACAAACACACATCTATGTATTATATATGTATATACAATACCTATACGTAATATATGTGTGTAACTTATTTAGTGCCAATTGATATAATATCAGGTTTCATACGATTAAAAGTATATGTTAACAAGTAAAGGTCTTGCAAAAGTTTTGTTAACCTTTTAAAATGTCTATCGGTATAGGGAATCATAACTTCCAGAGTGGAAAATAAGTCCGATGTCTGCAGCTCCTGCATCCCGATCTCTGTTATTAAGGCACTTATAACCGCCTAGAAATAATAACAAGATTAAAAGCTAAAGAGCATTCAAAGATGCTCGCGCATATGTAAAAAAGTGTATACTCTTTAATATATCAGAAATTTTTTAAAATTAGAAAAATTCTAATCAAATTAATAAATTTTTACATGTATATTACATACACAATTATTAAATATACAATTATATAATAAATGTATATTTAATATAATTATCATACAATTATACTTAATTATATTTAATATACAGGGTATTCAGAAATTCAACCGACAAACTTTTAGAGATTGTTGAGAGCATCATAAAGATAATTTTTTGCAAATGGATCCAGGATCGGAAATGTGTTACATCGCTACGACGTTAGGAATGTCAGCGGCAAAAGCCTCTGAGCCTTATAGTGCCCCTAACAATTCTTGAAAGTTTGAATTTTTGAACACCCTATATAATTATACAATAATTATATATAAAATATATTATTAAAACTATTTCATTTCTATACAGTAAATTATTAAATTTTATACCATACCTGAGCAGCATGTGAGTTCCGGCTATTCATATTCCATGTAACTGCACACCTGAGTAACGATTCCTTGCGAAATGGTTTTAATTCCTTTATTATTTCTGCAAACTCGTTGTATCCTTTCTTTAATATAGCTGTTATAAAAAAAGTCTTATAATAATCTTAGAAAAATATGTACATGCATATGCATGCAAGCATGCATGCAGATACACACATCGATATATCAGTGCTACATCAGATACAAAGAGACGTCACTATTCAATACGAATAATTATACCTTCTACAATCTTGAGAACTTGTGACGGTCGCTCTAGTTTTAGAGCCAACTGTAACGCAGTCTGCAGTTGTTCAGCTTTTAGTAAATTAGCCAACTTTTGCTCCTCGAGCACAAGCTGCGCTTTTTCCGACGCGGCTCGTGCTTTCCTTTCTTCAGTTACATCTCTCCAAATAACCAACAACGAATCGCTACCCCCGCTAATAATATGTTTCTGATCCTTGGTGACTGCATGAGAAGTAGAATCAATGTCAAAAACATATATTATATAATATTATATAAATTATATAACTAATATTGTTATAAATACATATATACGTATTTATAACAATATTAGTTATATAATTTATATGACATATATACGTATTTATAACAATACTGGTTAGATTTTCATGAATCACAAATAGGATCACCTGCGAGTGTCCAAACGTGGCTTTCATGTTGGTGCAAGGTAGATACGCACTCGGATGTTTTGATATTCCACAATTTCAGAAGACCATCTCCGCCCGACGTAATTAGTTGCACACCGCGCGACAAAAATTCTCCTCTTAAAACTGAAGATTCATGTCCTTCAAACGTCTGCGACAAGAACAAGAGCAATTACATTACAATTAAATCTATGAACATCAAAAGAAGTAATTTATTTTTTCTTTTAGTTTTACCTTCAGACAATTAAGTTCCGTTAAAGACCACAGTTTCATGGTACAGTCAGCGGATGTTGTTAAGAGCACTTGATCAATCGGCGAGAATCGAACGCACCATACGCCTCTCCGGTGACCGTGAAACACACCGAGCAATTCCAAATTCTCAGTGGACCACAACTACAGATAATCATTATATTATAATTCTTGTAGACTATCATAATTTTTAAATTAGTCATGCACATGCGGCACATGCGTAAGTTAAATTTGATTTATGCAATGACGTACCTTAGCAGTCTTATCTTGCGACGCTGTAGCGATCAGTTTGTCATTTGGTGAGATGGTTACACAGTTTATCTCTTTTTGGTGCGCTAATATTGTACAGCTTGTATTTAATGATAAAGCTTGATCTGTAGACATTAAAAAGATCATCTCAATACATACATACACGCAATGTACATTTATAAGAATACATATGTATGTACATGTATTCCTAACGTAAATAAAAATCATATATTTTTAATCATACATAATTTTTATAATTACTTATATATCTACATAATGTTATAAAAATTGAGATTCTATTCATTTAAATTTATCTGCATTATTTTTAAATTAACACGTGTTTTAATATTATGGCCAACATCACGCACATCTGAGTACAACTATATTAATTATAGAAATTAATTAGATTTAATTAATAAGGTTGAAAGAAGCGAGATTCCATACTGTTCACATTCCCTATATATGGATTTTATTTAAGAAATCATACTCTCTGACTTACCATGTAATTCGAGATTGTTGGGTAATTCCCACAGTTTCAGGCATGAATCTTGAGCAACAGTGCTGAAGAATTTAAGTGATGTCTGAGATATTGCAACAGAACTAATCGACGCTGTATGCCTAACAGCATGTCCAATGCAAGACATCCTCGATGTCTCTTTATCCAATAGCCATACGCGAACACTATTATCCTACAAATAATTTTATATAATGTAAATATTAATTATACAGGGTTAAACGGCCAAACTTGAAATATGAATTTAGGATCTCAAAATAGGAAATATTTTCCTCTGGTGGTATGCTCGCAAACGCTTCGTTCAAGTATTGACTTCTAAAGTTACAAAATTAAGAATGAATGATTCCGAAATAATATAGGTTTATCCTCTTTACTGCTAAACAGTAATCAAAATTGAAACAATTATCCTCTTTACTGCTTAACAGTAATTAAAGTAAAAATAATTATCCTCTTTACTGCTTTACAGTAATCAAAAAAGTATTAAATATTTAGTTTAGAATGATGGCTTTCAGATCAGGCCGGAGACAAACGTCTCCTGCACCTATCGGTGAGAGACCAAGTGACTGACTAACATTGTACGTCTGTTATTTCTTCACATGCTTATACTATCCTCCGTTTTAATTTATAATTGAAGGTCATTAACAGGCATTTCATACACTTTTTGCTTGAAAACATTCAAAAAATCTATTGGTGTTAAATTTTGATCAAGATATTTATATTTATAGTTAAACTTTGATTATTGTAAAGTAGTAAAGAGGATAATTATTTTAATTTAAAGCTGTAAAACTACATTATTTCGAAATTATAGATAAACCTATGTTATTTCAAAATTATTTATTCATAATAGTTCTGTAACTTCAGAAGTAAATATCTCTTGAATACAGCATTTGCGAGCATACCTGCAGAGGAAAATTTTTTTATTTTGAGATACTAAATTCATATTTCAAGCTTGGCCATTTAACCCAAGAACAAAGTCCACTTTTGTCGAAATTGATCTGATTATGCACTTGAAAATTTTAAAGTGATTTTTACGTGACTTTAATAATGCTATTTAAAGTCACACTAACATTACTACTTAATGTCATTAATGTGCCACTTAAAAATCTTACAAATTTTTGAAACATTTTTCTCAAAAATGCTTTATTTTAGAGATATTTACTGTTCCTGGAATTTTAGGACACCCGGTATATATCCTGACTCACATTTCGCGTATACCTCAGTTTATAAAAAGTTAATTGGAGTTGAAGGTTGTAAGTAAAAGAAGTATAAGATAAATTGTAATTGGGAACAATAAACTAATATACTGCACTACGCACTATTATTATACATATATTATTAAAAAATATAATATAATATAAAATATAAAAATATAATATAAAAATACCTTAGCAGAAGACACAAGCAGATTTACATTTGCTAGGGTTGTAGCGAGTGCCAAAACGCTGTCAGTATGACCGCACAATAGTTGACAATTCATGGAGAGAATTTCATAAAGTTTTATATCACAACTATTGGTCGCAATTGCGAGATGACTGTCGTTATCTCCAAGATACGCAACATCTAGAATTTCATCGCTGTAGCCTACCAACTGACGTAATTTAAAATTTGTATCAATATAGAATTTTTATATAATTTTATAACAAGCAATTTTATACCAACTTACTTGCTTTTTGCATTCAAATAATTCCAATGAATGAATAATTATGTTATGATCAACAGACACCACAGCAAAAATATTATGGATGCTATTGTAAAGTAAATGCGTAATTGATAAGCCCCCTTCTTCCTTAGCCGGCAGTACTAAAGAATCGTCCTGCACATAAATCTGCTTGCCTGTTGTCATCTCCCAGATTTTAACGACACCTAGAAAATTGTTCATGTTAAATTACACATTTCCTTGTTACGAGTGTAAAAATGTGATCAAAGCATAAACTATACATCAACCATCAACATACCTTTTTCACCAGCTGAAGCAATGTATATGCCATCGCTTTTACGCGATTTAATAAATGCCGGCAGACATTTCGCAGATATTATAAAAGTCCCCTCAATTCCTTCATATACTGGTAAAACACGTATTGACGTTCCAGTCAATATGTCCCATAAAATTAGCACTCGATCTCTTCCTGAACTGTGGATATATATATGTATGTATATATATATATATATATATATATATATATATATATATATATCACATTTATATTTCACAGTGCCTTTATTTATATATCTTTTTTTTATTACCTGACTAAATAATTTCCATTTTCGTGAAAGTTAAGTGATGTGACTTTACTAAAGTGTCCAGAAAGAATAATTTTCTCTTGTCCAGTAGCAATGTCCCAACCATAGATCTTTGTATTATCACCAGCGCCAAACAGAAGTGATTTTTCCCTATTTGGATGAAATTCTAATATGCTAAACAAAAATGAAAATGTCGATATTAACTCAGAGCAATATTTTTAAAATACATTTTATTTTACATATACTGTACACATAAATTACCTGATTACTCCCTGTATCCCTCTAAGACTGTGTGTACATGCGTGATGTTGCAAATCCCATAATCTGACAGTTCCATCGCTTCCACCAGATGCCATTAAAACATCATTATTTGAAAGAATTATTCGCATTACAGGTCCTTTATGAATAGATTTCCATAGTTTTGTTAACTTACTAGCTGTAATAAGTATAAATAACAAAACAAAATATGTAAGTGTCACAGATAAAAATATTGAAGCAATATAAATTTGAATCTGATCAACTACTTACTTTTCCAATCCCATAATTTGAACAGTCCACTTTTGTGATAAGTGATTATGCCTGCATCTTCATTACAAAGAGCAAAACAATTTATCGTATCCTCCTGTTGATCAGCCTCTGTTATACCCAGTGATGATATCACAGAGCCTTTACTCATAGATAGCATGGACACGGTGCCTCCTTTCTGGCAAAATAAATACTCCGCGTTCACATTCCACTGAAATGAAAAGGTGTATTGTAAATATGACAAAACAGATCAATTCTTTTAAAATACCTACTTGTATATTACCGCCAGTATAAAACGCTTCATGCCTGCATTCTACTTCGAATCTGTGAATATAATGCAGGAACAATAATCAGAGCAAAACACATAATTGTTAAAAAGAAAAAAAGCTTTGAAAAAAATGTAATGTATATATACTAGTGACGCACCAAAACAAAATAATACTTTTTTTTTTTTTTTTAGGGTTATATCCCTCGGGTGAGAGATTTTATAGTGCCTTCAGCCCCACCTTTGGGCTATATGACACTGTGTGTGTATATGTATGAATGTCCGTGTAACTGTGTGTTTATGTCCGCGGTGTATTGAACTCGGTAATGCCGTAGGTTCGTTAAGCCCAAGGAACTGCGCGGATCACTTCCCCCTGCGGCCCAAAATAATACTTACGTTTCCTTAAGGTTAGCTTTGCTCATTTTTACTATCACTCAAGAAAAAAAATTAATTTTTTAATTAAATCACATTCATGCCAATTTACTGAACAGATCAAATACACGTGCTATATGCTATATATAAAAATGCCAGAAACACGAGAGTGCACGAGAGAAAATAGAGAAATCTACGCTAGTCGCTACGCAATGCCGACCATGGTGGAAGTACAGATGCCGACGATCTTCGTGGGACGTAGGGATCCTTTAGGGTGCCTCCCCATGCAGGACGGAATCTCGGAAAACGGAATCTCGGAATCATTCTGATTGGTTAGTCCCATGAGACTATTTAATAGCCTCATGGGACTAACCAATCAGAATGATTCCGAGATTCCGTTTTCCGAGATTCCGTCCTGCATGGGGAGGCACCCTTAGGCTGCGTTCCCACTATACGCGTCGCGCGTCGCGTCGTCTGTCCGTCACAAGTAATTTAATAAAATGGGATGTTTTGATTGGCTAACGACAGACGACGCGACGCGCGACGCGTATAGTGGGCAGCAATAGTGGGTGGGTACGCACTCTATGAATACCGACCGGCCATATAGCTTGTCGCTTGCTGGAAAGCTCCCATAAAAGACGAATTATGAAATACCGGCTCGTGTCTATTTAGGATATGCTTGTTCGCCATATCCGTAAAACAAAACAAAGTCGAGGTTACGCCCCTTAATCCTATACCTATCTCTTAACCTTATATTTACACACTTAACTTATTTGTTAGTCGGCAATATGAGTGTATCTGTATCGCCGCTAGAATACGCCCTCGTTGTCCCGGATCCATCAGGACCGGATGCTCCGCCTCCGATTCCCCCTTCCGGGCGCCCTTCCTGCTACCGCTGTTCCCCATTCTCGAGCTTAATCAGTAGGTTTGGGAGGGTCTGCACGCCCACAATGGTCGCTTGGCTTTGGGATTGGCGGGCATCGGCTCGATTGCAGCCGACGGCTGCACTACGCGGCGAAAACACGTATAAGGTTTAAGAGATAGCGGACAATGCGCGAATCGCGAAATAAAGAGCCTATGATCCTTGAGAGGCAACCTGGTACACACCATGGAACCAACCGCAACTCGATACGACCACCAGGTCAAAAGTTACGGAACCGTCCGCAATCTCGGAACCTGGGGGTCATCCTCAGGAACACGACCCATCATTGGTCCTACCAGGTCCCCAATTGACGAGTCACCGGGGGTCGGCGTCAAAGGCCGCCAAGTCAGGGGTATACCTAGACATCTTCTCCGAGGAAGTCACTCGGATGGAGTATAGTTTAGAGGGGGAAACACCCTGCGCAGGGGTCGGCGTCGTCGGCACACGATAAATAAAAATCTTGGAAAAACCGCTACCTCGTTGCCAGGTCGGGGCATCACCCTGAGTCCACAGACAGTGGAAATTTCCATGGCAATGACGTAGAAGTAGAAAAAATGAGAACAACACGGGTAACTGCGCAGCGTGGAAAGTTCCCGAAAGAGAAAGTCGTTTCCGGCACCGGAGTGGAGGGTCGAAAACGCGAAGTGGGGAGCCAACGAGCGCAGAGGAACTCGGGGCAGTCTCTCGCGAGCTCTAAAAACCGGTAAGACGTATAGCCCGTATGTGTCGTGTCGTCGCGCAAAGTACCGCGTACGCGCGTAATTTATTAATATTAACCGCGCACGATTGTTAATTAACACGGGGGCATACGCCATGTTGCAATTCGCGTATCGAAATAACCGAAACTGACGTGTATTCGCGAAGCGAAAGTTCCGACGGACAAGTGCAATGTATCGTCGCTCTAAGTCCAATGTACGTGCATAATTGTTAACAACAATCACGTATGATTGTCGAACAACGCGGGGACAAACGCCCTGTAAAGTTTATTCGTGCGGATCGGCGAAAACGGCGAAGATAGTGTGCCCGGTTGCGTGATGACGTCATACCACATTGTCGCGCCAAGTCCTACACCCGCGAAGAAATTGTTAACAACAACCACGGGTGATCGTCAACCACGACGAGTGCTTCCGCCATTTGTGATTTAATTGTTTAAATAATCGAAAACGGGGAAGATAGCGAACCACCGCGAGGTGATGACGTCACGACGAACTGTCGCACTAAGTACCGTATGGGTGTAGAAATTGTTAGCAATAGCAACGTATGATTGTTGACGACTACGAAAGCTTCCGCCATCTGCAATTGAATTGTTTAAACAATCGAATTTGGGGGAGATAGTGAACCACCGCGAGGTGATGACGTCACGACGGACTGTCGCACTAAGTCCCACATACGTACGGAAATTGTAAATGACAACTACGTATGATTGTTGACAATGATGAGCGAACACGCCATATGTAATTTATTTATGCGAAAAACCGGAACCTGCGGAGATAAAGTGCCAATGTAAGATAACTGCGTCATCGACATCGACGTACGCTAAGTGCCAAAGAACGAAGTTTTGTGAATCGACAACGTCACAAACCGACTGAAATAAATAAATTAGTGAACCATTTGTTAAATATTACCAACTTAGTTGCAAATTACTTACCTACTACTTACCTACTCCCACGGCGGTGATCCATCGATGACCCTCGTCCACCAAGGTATGCGACGTAACGCGATAATCCGGGTGTCCACGACGGCGATGATCCAGAAGCGACGGGAACCTGAAAGTAGAAAATATAAGTAAAAGTTATTGTTCATACTTACCTGACATACCGGTGAAGATCCATCAATGTCCCTCGTCCACCATGGTATGCGAATAAGCGCGATAATCCGGGTGTCCACGACGGCGATGATCCACGGATGCAGGAGACCTGAAAAGGGGAAAGAACATTAACGAGAGCGACGGTTCGGGGAATTTAGCGAATTACCTTCACTCTTTATGATATTACCTTCTCGATTAACGGGTCAAATCGAGTGGCGACCAGTGACCAAGTGGACATAGCGGCGTGATCTTAGCCACCACACTGACCGTCCGGTGACAACCTAACCTGAAATTGCCGTGAGCTGAAGTCGTGCGCCCGGCACGCCACAGTGACGAGACTGGCGTACCAGCCCCGGGTGCTTACTGGCGGATAAGCCCCAAACATAAGTTTCAGGTTTGATCGCCCACGAAATATTAGACATCAAACGATAATGAAAAAACTACAATGGATTCGTGTTCAGCATGCATTACTCTTTATAATCACGTACCTTGAGATTTGGAGAGCAAATATTATTGCAGATATTACAATATTTCCAACGCGCAGAAAATTTCACTTTCACCTTCCGAAAACACGTTTGCCCTCGTAAAAAATCATACACGGCAGGTAACCTGCCGAAACTCCGTGGGTCAACATGGGTACCATAAGTAGCGTTTACAATGTTAATAGCGAGTTCGCACAATATACAGGTTCCGAGATATTGATTGGCGGTTCAACCCCGTCGGCGGTTTAGCCCCGGTCTCCCCTATACAATAAAATACTCGAAAGAATAAACGTTTATAAAATTTTTGAGATATAACATGATCTCTTTTTCTATTATTATTTTTCTTCTTCATTTGATTATTCACCCAGGTTTTAATAGTTGCACAATTTCTATTGACAAAAAACATGGCGGTTTTCATCCTTCATTTTTTGGATTTCTTTAAAAGAAGGTTGAATTCCAGAAGTAATATGATGTTTAAAAGCTGCATATATAATATTTTTTTCTTCTTCTGTCCCAACGTCGACGAGCACATTTTCCAAATGGAGATGCTGATAATAAAAACAAACATATAACACAAAATATGACATATTTATATTTCATAAATTACACTTACTTGAACGTTTCCTTTTAAACTCATGATTCACTTTTTTTGTTTCGGAGGAAGAGGGGAAATACTTTCGCGTATTCTACCGGGGGCCGGCCACCCGGGATGTGTGGGAGCTTGCACCCACTAAAACCTCTCTCCCTAAACACAGCACTACAGACTACAGTCGCGACACATGGAACACACGAGGCAAACATCACGTGGCACGACAGTCCCCACAATCGAGGCGACAGAAAATACGTAAACCAAAGACAAAAGACCAACGCAGGTCAAGACCAGCGGGTGTTTGCCCCTCGAGGAAACTAATTGTAAGTCCCTAGTCGAATGGTTCAGACACAAGTGTCATCCATTCGACCGCCTCATGATAATAGCCATGCGGGCAGTCCATATCATCGAGGAGCATCTTCATTGGCTGCGGTATCGTTCATCGGGGGAGTTTACACCCCCATAGGAGGACGTACACGAACCACAGAACGTGCACAAACGACACAAACAGGAGCTCTCTATCCGGATAGAGTTATTATTAAGGGAAACACGCCCACCAAGAAAAAAAACCCTGGATCCGATTTCTCGGATCCACATCCCCGGCCAAGACAGATGGTTCTTGGCGAGAGAAACGCTGCGCCCCTCCCCTGGGCCCACCCCAAGGAGAGGACCCAGGGGAAAGGCGCATAGGACATTTAGCGGGGGCACCGCCACAAGACCACGGAGGCCCACCAGGGGATGACCAACCGCGGCCCACCGCCACAAAGAGGCATTCGGTTTCCACCTAAACGGTGAGGCGGAGTCCCGAAAAGCAGCGAGCAGCCAGCCCCGGCCGACCGACCCCAGAAGGACCCCGCGACCAACAGCAACGGCACCCTGAAAAGACAGAACGGACAGACAAAATACATTGCGCATAAAAAAACATAGGGATCCCTCGCGACCCCAAGAAAGCGACAGGCGCCGACCGCCCCCGGGCCACCAGCCCCCCAGAGATCCGGAGGCGTCGCGCGAGGCGACGCGCCGGACCCCAGGAGGAGGAAGGCCCGCCACCGATCGGCGCTCAAACGCCCAACCCCGCAGACACGCCAGAGACCCCGATAGCACCCGCATATGCCGCAAACAATAAAACGCACAGCCGCAATACAATCTTTCGATGTTTCAAAATCCTATACTATACGCAGTCCGAGAGAAAAAACGGAAGCGACAATACTACACATCGTCCCCGTCGACATTTTCGACGACGAGTTGCCTTCTTCTCTCATTCTCTTCCTTTCTTTGCATTACTCGTTCTGCGAAGATGGAAAAGACCTCCATGCCTCCTCTGAGTCACATATTCTAGAAACCACCACGTCCAAGGACAGGTTCTGACCCAGAACGGCAGTAAGTTCACCCCGCTCAATGCCCGAAAAGGGGCAGGAAGCGAGTGTGTGCTCAGCAGTATCCTCAGTACTTTGGTAGTATCGGCACTCAGGACTGTCCTCCTTCCTGTAAAGGAAGGACCCAAAACATCCGGTCATGATCTGCGTCATACGAAAGGTTAAGAAACCCGTCCTCCTGTCTATCCACTCATCACAACTAGGAATAATCGCATCCCTAGTCCTCTTCCCAGATAGGCGTTGGTCCTGTATGTGGGCAGACCATTCCTTACGAAGTACTAGCCACTCCGTCGCACGTTCTTCCGCCGGAGAGTTGGCCGTAAAGGATCTTTGTTCTTTCAGCTCCCGAAGATTCATGTACACTTGGCGAAGATAAGCCGCATACAAGTGGAGAGGCGGGATCCTCGCGAGAAGTGTAGCCGCCTCGTACGACACCGTGCGGTACGCCATGATTGTTCTAGACGCGGTAACACGGAGTACCCGACAAAAGAGGCCTCTTCTGTGTCTCAGATTTATTTAGTTCCATGCTCCAAATCGGGGCCGCATAAAGGATTACGGACAAGATCACGCCATAATAGAGTCGCCTCTTGTTTTCTATCGGACCACGGAGGTTTGGAAGGATTCCATAGAGAGCCCTGTTTGATTTTTGAGGCCTTTGATATCACATGTTGGAAGTGTGAACAGAAATTCCATCTGTTATCTATTATGACCCCAAGATATTTCATCTTGTTTTTAACGGAGATTACATTACCATCGAATTCGAGCTGGGAGTTTCGTGGGGATTTCCCAAAGAAGATTGCCTCAGTCTTATCCCATGACACCTTCAGGCCCAGAAACCTGATATTTGTTAAAAAACGCTCCAGACATTCGTCTACTAATTCGCAGACTGCATCATAACTGTCACCTTTGACAATTAGCAAGGTGTCATCGGCATAACATATTAAATGACAGTTCCTAGGAAGCCGGGTTCTCAAAACATAGTCGAAAGCAATGTTCCAGAGCAGGGGGCCCAGCACCGAACCCTGCGGGACTCCCCTGTTCACTCTTCTCGTGCGACGACGAACCATTAGGTGCGACAAACCTAATCTTTCTGTCGGTAAGATAGGACTCCACAATTCGGCGCAAATACCGGGGAAAGCCCTTCACCCGGAGAGCTCTTCTTATGGCCCAGAGCTTGATTGAGTTAAAAGCATTTATTATGTCTAAAGACACCGCCAAAGTCACTCTACCATTAGCGCGAGCTTCCGAAACGATACTTCTAAAGAGGAATAAGGCGTCCGTTCGTAGTAGATCTTCTTTTCCAGAACCCAAATTGGTGATTGGATAGGTTGGCCGCAGGATTTTCGTCCATGTAATCCAAGAGACGTTCAGCGATCACTGTCTTGAACGTCTTCCCATCTCGTTCAACAGGCAAATTGGGCGTGCCTTTGGGGATTCCTCAGACGAACCCTCCTTGGGGAATTAAGACTAAATCTGCTGTTTTCCAACTTATTGGGAACATTCCACATCTAAGATAGATATTGAAGATCTCTACCTATCATTGACCCAGGAAACTTCTTGATTGCATTCGCCTTGAAACCGTCCGGGCCAGGAGTTGTTCCAGTATTTTTCTTCGCAGCAATGGCCCGCAGGACCTCGTTCACCGTAACCGGAGTTCGCCCCCCTTCGCAGTCCCCCAAGGGTTTACGGGAACTAAAACTTTTCCCGGAGGAAACAATTTGTCAAGAAGATCGTTTAATACATCTGGTTTAAGCGTTGTTGTTAGGATAGGTGTTTGGCTTACGAAGTTTTCCCATAACAATTCTATATGGTAATCCCCATGGGTCTTCATCCAGCGTCGTAGATAAGCTCTTGCCAGGCTCTCGACTTTGATTTCCGGATTTCCAGTTTTTAATTTGCGATTAGCAAGAACATATGCCGCTCTCTTCCCAGCCGAGATTACAGGGTTGTCCCTGGTTCGCCCTCGGAACCAAATTCGTCTGGCCCTGATAGCCGC